>OZ025275.1:11953029-12033029 GCA_964019165.1 Mastigias papua
TATCATAGCACAGTTGTGTTCTTACACCTTCATGAATTATTAAACTGATGGTTTGAATTTGATATCCATGTAATACTGAGCACCAAGCATTGTTTTAGTGACTTTGTTAAGAATGTGCATACATGATTTTCATTGGGCGCTTAATTTGCTCAACATGATGTGTTCTTAACTGAAGGTTGAGAATAAACAGATTGCCAGTTGTAGTGTAAATGTATCCTGGTATTTTGTTGTTGGAAAAGATTAGCATAGTCTCTATTAGCTCGTAACTAAATGGTTTTGTGGCTTTTAATTGATCATCTAGTTGTATCAATAGTGAGATGTCTTAATCTCATTTGGCTCAAGTCAGTGGTAAGTCACTGGCTAAGAAAGAAAGTAATGTTTACAGTATGATCTTCCATATTTTCCTTTATTTGCTTCAGACAGTGTCTTTTCATTTCAGAGATAACACACCTTTTCTTTCAAAAAGAAAATGATTGGGGCTATAGTAACTTTCTTCTTTGGTCGGTAAGTTTTAAGACCCCTTTTTGAATAGTTCCATTTAACTGCACTTTGCTACACTGGTAGCTTTATATTACATGAGGTAGTTTGTAAGTGGTAGAAATAATATTAGTTCCACTGTGTTCTTTCATTTATATACAGCCTCCTTGAGTGTTGACCTACCTTATATTTTTGTAGCATTTCTAGCTCTGCTTTGCAAATAAACTTGAGTCAATATACTATTTGCAGGCGCACAACTATGGGGCAGGTCCATGGGGTCTAGACCCCTGCCTTTTTCTCAAAAAGGAAAAGTGCGCTTTTCCTTGGAGGATTTTGAAACGGTTTTTTGTGTTTTTGTTGAGCAGATCTGCTTATAATCTTTGTTACAAATGAAAGCAACAAAAACTTGAAACTTCCCGTGCGATTTCTGTTGTCTCTAAATTTGAAAAATATCATTTCAAGGTACAATCTCTTTAGAAAGTTTTTAGTGTGCTTCTGGTTTGTTAATTAGACCCCTGCCTCAAAAACATTTTAGTTGCGTGCCTGATATGAAAATGCTAGTAGTAGTTGGCACGCATATTGTCTAAAGGTAACAAACCATTTCAGTTTATTCTAGATAGGCCTTCCATAGATTCATGCTTTTTCATCAGCACTAGTAAACTATATTGTAGCTTAGAGTTAATGTTGATTGTGTCCTTTATTTAATGTCAGATGCTTTCTGAATATTTCGTGATCTGTAATGCTTCTTCAATCACACAAACCTTTATTGGTTCGCAATCTGCATATTTGTTCTCATTGCTGAGAACAGAGTCGATCCTTTGTCAGTTACTTGACACAAAAAGCTTTAAATCCTATGTCATCATGACAGTCTTTTTTTAACTTTCCAAACAGGATGTAATTGATCCTACAAAAGGCTACATAAAGAATGATTCAATTATTGTTGAAATCGAGGTCCAGGCTGAAGCACCTCATGGCGTATTGTAAGTAGATTTTATATATTCTATAGAGATGTGATGAACCTGAGGGATTTCTCGTTATCTTGCCTGTTGCGGCGTAAATAGGACATGCTCTCTAAGCTCACATGAAATCACATCTGGGAAGACACTTCACGAGTCGCATAACGCAGAACGCCTACTTTAGAGAAGACTATGGTTTTGGAGTGGGTTCTTTGTGATGTTATTGTTACCATAAATTGAAGCAGCACTTTAAATTGATCAGTGCATTTTACGAAAATTTGAAAGTAGAGCAGGTGAAGCAGTAGTTGATCCAAATTGGGAAGGGACGTAGTGGAGTGCTTTTATTGGTGGTTGTGGTGCCAATATCGGGATTTTACAAACATGTTAGTGAAAATTGCTATCAAATATGGTTTAATTTTTAAGTATTATATACACTAAACACGTCTTTATATTTCTGTATTGACTTTTTCCATTTTGTGACATTGCTTTATTTGACTTTTTCATGTAGCTGGGACTCAAAAAAATTAACTGGTTTTGTCGGATTGAAGAACCAAGGGGCTACATGCTACATGAATTCTTTACTACAAACTTTATTTTTCACCAATGAGCTTCGAAAGGTTTGTTTTCTTCTTTCTTTGGTTTTGTTTCATTTTCCTTCTTTGGAACTTCTTATTATATCCATTAGATTTTTAGAGAATGGGAGACTGCAATGTATTTCATTGTTGGTTGATCGAGTTTTTTATATTTCATAACTTTCATGGCCAAATTTGTCAAGGATGATTCTTGTCCTGAAAAATGGATATTTTAATATTTTTCATTAGATTCACTGTTAATTGTAACTTCAGAATACAAGAGTCAAATAAACAGTTCTGATTTATATATACAGAGCTTAGTGTAGAATTGGGTTTATATCTATAGTTAAAAAGTATGCAGAACAGCACTGTTAGCTAAACAGCAAATATTAAATGCTTAGGTACATGGCGGTTAGTAAATACGTAACAGGATCATAATAGAAGTGTATAAACTGCTTGTTCAGGTTTTGATAGTCTTTTCGAATTAGCTAGCAGAAATTATCGTTGTTGCCAGAACAGGTTATACACTTCTTTCAATTGTTTGTTATTTAACAGTTTGTTAAATGCATACATCAAGAAAGACCTAAAGCAGCATATTATAGTTTCAATACTTTGTATGCCAGTAACTGTTCTATGTCTCATCTTCCAGGCTGTGTACCAAATGCCTACAGAAACTGATGATATCAATAAAAGTGTGGGCCTAGCTCTTCAGCGTGTTTTCTATGATTTGCAGTTCAGGTGTGCGTCTGGTGTTGTTTTGATTATTCAGTATTATGCTAATAGGAAAGGCCAGTCGTTTCCTATCAAGAGATAACCTGACGTCTGTCATTCAGTTTCTCTTCGGATTAGTTGCTTGTTAATTTGCCTTGTCGCTTGTGCTCATCGATATCATATTTCTTCGGATGTGTATGGAATTTTAAAACAGTGTCGTTTGTATATATGTGATAACACTTTGCAATCAAATGTCTGGTATAGGTAGTGTCAAACTTCAAAATTAAATACAGTAGAAACCCACATGAAAGAACCACAATTCTTAAGAACGTTTGTCCTAAAATTTCATGATTTTGACCACTGAAATAAGAAACTAACTTACCCTAAATGTTTTTTATCCTTGTAAGCAAAATAGTCAGTTTTGAGTATGACTTGTTCTGGACGAAAACTGAAAATTTTCTTTCAAGAGAAGAATACCATTTCTCAATGCGTTCTGAGCAGGATAGACTATTTATTAAGAACTACTGCCGTTAATTATTTGTTCATATTTCTTTATTTTTTCTATAAGAACCTTCTTAGCCTAGATTGATATAAGGGAGCTTTTATGCGAGCTTTTTTTGTAGTTTGAAAAAGAATATGTTTTGCAAATCATTAATGAACTGCACTGAAAATGTTAAAAAATATTAGATATACGTAGTCATTGTGCTTTATTTAAATGACGTCTGTGATAAAACCTATATGATACTTAGAGTAGAAGATGGGCAAACTTTTTTTGATGAAAGAAAAAGGATTGCTTTTTTTCCTAATCAAAATGATTTGGACGCTCAACTCCTCCTGATCTACTTTTGAACTGCCCTTTTATGTACATAGGCCAGTACCTACGTAGCTATGCCAGCTCTTTTCATACTTGTGAGGCTGTTGTAATGCTCGGCCTGACATCGAATTTTCTACATATAGTCAGTAGTGTTTCGGTTAGCTTTTGGCCCCGCGTTCAGAGGTGCTACCCATAGAAACATTTTCAGGTACATGCTTTGTAGGTTTAGGGAAATGCCCTTTGCAGTATAGCGATACGCTCATTCTAGATGGAAAACAGCAAATAAATTCAGTAGTATTTAGCACATTTTTGGGCGAATCTAACTACAACCTTGCGTAGGATTTTCAAAATCAGTAAAGAGCCAAGCCCAGAGCTAGATCAGGACTGATTTTATTCCTGTTAGGAAGCGAATGGGACCGGGTGCTGAAATTATTGGAGTGTGACGCACCTCTCCTTATTTGCAGTCCTACCCGCCTTGTTCTTGCACTTCTTATGTAGGTTAAATTATCATCAAAAGTCAATTTCACTTTTGTTTGCTCTATAGTGACGATCCTGTTGGGACTAAGAAATTAACAAAGTCATTTGGCTGGGAGACATTGGATAGTTTTATGCAGCATGACGCACAGGAATTGTGTAGAGTGGTACCGTTTCTTATTTTGTTTAAGGCTCTTAAAAACGTTTTTTATCCATATAAGTATTACATGTACAAAAATCAACAGCACGATACCATGGGGAGTAAAATAAAGACATGAAGAGCTATAGATACTAAATGTTATTCTGATAGCGTAAATGGGACTAGTTTCAAATCTCCTGCCATTCTCTCGACGTAAAATTTTGTAATATGTAGGTTATTAAAAGAAGGATCCAATGGAATTAGAGAGATATTCTAGCTAGGTATTGTGTTTTGAGAAATTTTAGATTTTGTGAAACTGACCTGAAATGAAGAGTAGTATATGTTGGAAAGAAGTATAAAGACGAGATTTAATGAAAGTGAATGTCACTGTAATTTGTGGGCAGAGTCTTCTTGTTACAAGAAAGTATGAATAATGACGAATAGATTGACTGAGAGATAAAAGGGTAGCCGGAAGTGGGAGCAGGAGAAGGTTGAATGGACTGATGGAATAGTTATTGTTGAACAAGAGAACGATTTATTAATTTTGTGTTATTTACTTATTTGCTTTTACTTTCTAGCTGTTAGACAACATGGAAAGCAAAATGAAAGGAACAATCGTTGAGGTTTGCGCCTTATGAATTTAGTGGATTATGTATCCATTTCGTTGTAATGCAACTTTGAGAATATTTCTTCTCTCTTTGAGTGGATTACCAATAGTAATCGGAAGCAGTGCAGCAAGGTATTAAATGACGATCTTGTTTCTCATAATGAAATAGTGAATTATTGAAATCCTCCTTGAAATCAATTTGACACTTGTTAGTTTTTAAGTGATTTGATTGTACCTTCCCTCTGAGTGTGCAACTTTTTGAAATCCTATTATTTCCACCAGGGCTTATTTTGTGATGGCCTTATTCATAGCTGACTGAAATACCACGTGTAATAAATAATGTATTATGCTTATTATCACCCTAAGTAAAAGCCACAGAATTAAGCCATTAGATAGCACTTTGGTTGTCAGGAAGGGCGTCGTTTCAAATTATCAATTACCAGGAGCTTTTTGGTTTTTTTTCTAACTTGAAAAATTTCTTACCTGCATGTCTCGTATGGTCGACATTTAAAGGCTATGTATTATCGTTTACTCCTAAACGGTAATATATTAGGCTGTGTGTTGAGTAACAGGAACTATTAGAGAGCAAGCATGGAAGGCTTTCTCGATTAACAGTATTCAGATTATATAACAGCACCTTGATGATCGAAATGTACTTACCAAAATGTGTGCCCAGTTGTGGATGGAATTGCTCCAATTGATGGGCAGACTTTGGTAGGTTCATGTTGATCATTACTGTGACATTTTGTACTCTGAGGAGTGTCAACAGAAAAAGCTTTCAGGCAACTTCCGATCATGCTTGCTGGTTATAAGCAAGATTTTCGTTAATGCTACAGCCATGGAGGTATTCTGTACAGTGGTGTCCTATTCATTTAAATCAACAACTGAGTATATATTCTTGTATGTTGTTTTCGAACATCATGGTGACCTTTTGTAACGTTAGTGAGCGACAACCAATATTGTTTTTAGGAGACTTTTGATTATGCTCGCTGCAGTAAGATCAATTTTTCTTTTTTCTACCACAATGAAAGGTAGCTAGATCTACTTCGAATTTTAGGGTACGATTCCGCGCCTGCTAGAGGGCAAGATGGAGGTGAGGTGTTCAGAAAGTTATATGTTTTGTATATACTTTATGTTGCTGTTGTCAAAGTTCATCATCTGTTGAATCTTATCTTTGTTTTTGTATTTGCGTCGAAAAGTGAAGATATATTAACCGATTTAGGCTATTGCGGATTGTAGTTTATGTTGCAAAGAGAGAAAACAGTTAGAAATATTGCTGCTTGGCAGTACTTTCTCCTCCAAACTCAGAAGGTTACTAGTTAAGGTATTCGAAAATTTATTCTGAGAAGTAGTGGGAATTTGTGTCGTTCTTTAACATTGTCTCTTGATGCGTCAAAGCATCTTTCCTTATGTTTAGAGAAAGACTAGTTTGAATACAGGGTTATCGACGGTTGTATGTTTGTAATGTGTTTCTTTTTCTTTCACAGTCATACGTCCAATGTCTCCATATCGATTATCGATCAACCAGGTAGGCACAATAATACAAATATTTTTATTTTGTCTTACACGCACTGTCTCGCATACACAATCCTTCAGGGCACAGAGGGAAGAGAACAGGTCGACCGTGCATGTTATGGGCCAATATCATCTGACACCCAAAGACAGATGGAAAGTCCATTACGGAGGTTGATCGCCTGGTGCTCAGAAAGATAGCTGGAGGGAGGGGGCATGTATAGCCAGTTACACGCAACCCAAGACCAATTTTAAGGTTACTTCATTAAAGATGACGACTCAGATATAACCATTTCTCACTTACGTCCTCGATTTTTGGCAGTATGTGAAGTTATTTTGAAAATATTGTACTGATATATGATGTTATGAATAGATACACGCGTCCTTCTCTATATTTTGTTGTTTGACAAGTTAGGCGAGAATAGTTTGATTTTGCTAAATATAATAACCTATTTACTTATACTGAATTATGCAATAATTTCAAAGACTTTAAAAGTGTTCTTTTCTTGATATATTAATTTATTTTTCTAGGAAGGAGCCATTTTATGATATCCAACTTAGTATAAAAGGAAAGAAAAACGGTACGTTTATAAGTTCTGATTTTAGTGCAGTCATTAAATATTCATTCGGAATATACATATTTTATTTATAATTGATGTCAAAAAGAAAGGATTATTGGTCGTTTTGCAAGGCGAGGTTTTGCCTTTGTATTTGATGATAACGCAGTTAGTTCAAAGCTGATGCGAAATCTATGCATTTGGTTAATGGATGAACAATCTCTTTCTACTGGTGTGGTGCTTCTACCCAGGGTGGGGTGTTCGTAAAAAATTGAATAGGTATTTTGCTTTTCACGAACTGTATTTTCCAGAACACATGGAAACAATGATAATGCTTGCTAGTAACAACAAAGTTATTTAAAATATCACAGAGAAAATTCACCAGGACCAACAGAATAAATGAATTACATTTTGAAATTTGGTCAAACTCCCAAGTTCACACTTGATCCCCTGCTGCATGACTAATTTTGTAAAAATTCATAAACATTGGGGGGAGGGGGGCCTGACGCCCCCATGCCCCCAGTCGACACATCCGCTCTTCTTCTCTTAACAGTGTAATTTTCATGGGGAGGGTGGAATCTTTGCTAGACTGCTTTGGTTTGGGGTAGTAGGAATATTCTATACAAGCTACTGTCAGATACAGTTCCATTATTATTGAGAAGCTGGATCAATTCATCTTTTAGTTTACGAATCATTCAAAGAGTACGTCACTCCAGAAAAATTAGAAGGAGACAACAAATACGATGCTGGAGAATTTGGTATGCAGGTAGGTTGCTTCTCTTATTTACTTTTTGAGCAGAAATACGATGGGTGTTATCCAATACTGCTGCAATTGGTTCTTGTTCCTTCTTCTAGTAACTATGAGAAACCTGACTACCATTTGTATTGAACTAGTCTTAGAACAGCTTTTTAAGCTGCGATATTCGACCCATGTACTTGCAAAGCGTTGGATGAAGGGATGTTCACCTCAAACAGACATTTCAGTGATTTCTAATTTTGTGTGGCGCTGGGGGTTCCCAAAACATCAATGTTGTTTCCTAATTGGTGTTTGAATTCCCATACTCCTTATGGTAATAATCTAGACATGGTGGTAATGGATTTCCGAGTCGTATAGTAGTTGCATTCATTTTTTTCGTTCCTTGTTTTCTTCGTTCTGTCTAGCCCACTTTAGTTAAGCCGCTTTCTCAGAAAGGGTGTCAAAACAATTGAAAAGATTCAGTCTCTTCTGGCTTCATTATAATAAATCTTTCATGGAATAGACCCCCTTCACTTCCCTAGACTTCTCACTAAATATTTCTTATTGTAGTAGAACTGCGAAAATTGTAGTCATCACAGTTTCAGTTCTGACTATTTTTTGTAGGATGCAAAGAAAGGCGTCACTTTCAGGAAATTCGCTCCAGTGTTGCATCTTCATTTATTGCGATTTCAATATGACCCAGCGATAGATTCAAATTATAAAATTAACGACCGGTATGAGTAATTAATATTTTATTTTTGATATTGGAAGTCAAGTAATTTTCGTTTAAAGTTGCCGAGAGTCAGGTCTTTGCAAAACTTAACTGTACTGGGCGTTATGAGACTTAAAATGCCAATCTACATGAAATACTTGATAGATTTGATGTAACAGAAGAGATAAATCAGACTGCCCACGGGGAAGAAGATAAGGATGTAGCTTAACAGATACCTAGAAATGGAATGAATATTATTCAAATATATTAGAACTAATGTAATTTTCATCGTGATTTTCTTGGGGTGGATAACCTGAAGCATATGATAATGAAATTTCCTGAAACATTGCGTTGTGTGATCAAAAGTCGAATTGTTTAATTGCTGAAGTTACTTAAGTGATTGATTCCTAGATCACCCATTGCTTTTAATTTTACGCACGCACAGGTATGAATTCCCGGAAAAGCTCGACTTGAGTGAATTCCTGGAGAATTCCGAAGAATCGCAAGCGAAATACACTTTACATGCGGTGCTTGTTCATAGTGGTAAGCCCTGGTTTATTATCAACACCGAAGTCATACACTGTGTTTACACTGCTATTTTCCGTATGCATTAAGCTTTTTCTGGATTCAACTCAGGTTCAACCCTCCTTCAAATTAGGATTGGACCAACCTAAGTTAAGCATAGATTGAATACGTTTTGCATTATTGAAGTATTGTTCAGGACTAGCCCTAACTCGGGTTTATCCTATGCTCATTCGGGTTGAGTCGGGGTTCCTCTCAGATTCATCTTAGGTTAATTCCATACTCAGCCCATCTCCAATGTAGGGCTGGATTTACCTATTTTGAAGCCAGATTGGAACTGTTAAAATCTTGTCCAGGATTAGTGCTAACCTTGGTTCAACCCAGATTGACAATAGCAGTGTAAACTCAGCTATAGTCATTTTGAAAGTACATTTAGAACAATGCAACTGTTGTCTCCAAAAATATTTATTGTATCATTAGAGTAGATTTTGATACTGAAAATAGAGACCTGAATAATCTTGAAGTTTTTGAAGAATATTCTGAGCGATTTAGTCAACTTTAAGTTGATGACAGAAGTTGCGTAATTACAGGTAATCTTTTTAATATCCCACTCTATAGGACTGCATAAGATGCATTTCTGTTTGCTGGTATTTTGGTAAAAAATAGAGCATCAACTGATAAGTATTGGTAAGTGAATAGGAGTGAATTGGGCCTTTTACGAGAACATGACTTAATTTTTCACAGGAGATAATCACGGAGGGCATTACGTTGTTTACATTAACCCGAAAGGAGATGGCAAGGTATAAATATTATTTGCCTGTTAAAATTCAACTGTTCCTTTTTATCGAAATTATTAGTCATTTCGAAGTGGTTTGTTTGGTTGAAGTAAAGTATTCTTTTGCTTTTCATTGTTTCATTCGTTGTTTTTTTTGAGTTGTTGGTTAATAGGTATTTCTTGTATTCATTGTTTGTTTTCTTGATTCTTTATCAATAATTACACTATTGTATGGGTGAGTTACCGAATTGTTAGACGAATGAGTAGATTACTCCTATGCTGTGCCGAAGGTCAGTGGTTCGAGACACACCTCAGCCCACCGATTTAAGCGAGGTTGACCTCTTTTGACATTTCTTTCTTTGTTCTTGATTGCAGTGGTTCAAATTCGATGATGACGTCGTTTCGCATGTGAGTTTTCTAGTCATTTTTTCAACCCATTTTGATTTATTTGAAATTTTGAAAATTCCCACTAAGTTCTTATACCATAGTATTAGGTTGTGTTGCTACCTTTTAAATTTTTTACTCACTAACCACTTTTATGTACCCAACCTTTCTCTTTACCTCGTTCGTGTTGTTTTAGTCTTTCGTATGCCAAATGCTATATGTATTCTGTTGATTATTGTTAAAAAATCATTACTTCTTTGTACATAGGCAATGAAAAAAGAAGCAATCGACAACAACTTTGGTGGCCACGATGTAAGTGTAATCATCAATATGTCGAACATATTGCAGCTATGATTTGTGAAGAATCTTGATACAATTTTACCAATGGGAAATTATGTCTAGTCCTAATTGTGGTAGAGAATGAGGTATAGCCCTTTGTAGCTAGAAGATATGTATGTTTGCTTCTTTTAAAGTTCTGCATGAAAACTTAATGGGCGAACTCCCGTTTATTAGGGACCTAGGAGTAAGGGCTTTGACCAGACACCGAATTCAACTCGGATCGGGGCGAAGTTTCAAACTCAAGGTATATCACAGACCTGAAGCAGTTAGGGCATCAATTTGTCTCTTAGCAGAGATTTTATGGTAGAACTCTAGTTTTTCATCCTCTTTGTGTTACGGACTTTCATTGTAGGATGATATGAGTGTCAGACACTGTACAAATGCATACATGTTGGTTTACATACGAGATAGTCATATAGGTATGTTTTTTTGAGATTTACTCAATTAATACTTGTATCGAATGAAAGAGCATCATCCTGCTGTCTTGTAATAATCTTATTCTCGCACAGTTATCTTTATCCTATTCAATGTTTGTATATGAGCGAGTAGCGGAGTAAGCCAGACACTTTCCTGCCTTGTAAAAGGTTGATGGTTCGAGGCACCCTCTCGCAACATGCTTTGGATGCTTGCTCATATCTCACGGTACAGTTTTAGGGTACTTAATGGCAACTTTATGGCATAGGTATTGCAACCAGTGGGGTATGACTTCTTAATGTAGTACAGTAGTTATGGTTAGTAGTTCTTGTTGTAATAGTAAAAGAGCATAGAAAAAGCCCCTGTCGAGATTAAGGCGAGAAAGGAAGGAACTGGTCTTAAATTCACAAAGCCATTGGCCCAGTATATAGTCACTACCAGATGTATGGAATTGCACATGGGACTGCCATTTACAATATACACGTTTTTTTATATAAAAAACAAATTTTCTCCCGTCAGCCTGGATGTTTCTTACTATTTTGTCAAATCCAGCCTTAAATGTTTCTTAAGCTTCTTGAAATTTCCTATAGCAGCAAAGCCACTATGAGACGAGAAATTTAAGTTTTAGTTAGAAACATTTGAGAGACAGATGTTGCTTGTATTTTGTTTCCAGTTCAATTAAAAATATTCTCTCAAAAACAGATTTTGCAAGTTTACTTTTGAAACTCAGCCTGCCTGTGTTTCTTAATTGTTTCTTAGTTTTTGCCCGATTTGAGCCTCGTGTTTCTTATATACTTGTCTCTTATAGGAAAACACGTGCATTTGTATCCAATAGTTTTATAGACAATGTTTTATTTTTTACTTTCTTACGTTTTGTTGTTATTTAGGGAAAGTTCTACAAGAAGTAAGGGACGAAGATATACCTGAACATCTTAAACGAAAATTTCAAGAAGAAAAGTAAGTTATTTCCCTGCAATCTTTATAAGATCTATCGCTACTTATAATTTTATATATCCAAATTTCATGTTAATAGTGGAGTAGAAACAGTTTCTCCCTAAAGTCATATCCTATCCTGATAAATCATTTCCTGCCAGGGTATCTTCTGGAAGCTTCAGGTTTCCATTACAGTTTTTCAGGTTTTCAGTTTTTCAGTTGTGCTGTTGTACTTATTAGCTTTCTCGTGTATATCAGGCATGAAAATAAGCCACCGGCTCCGGCTAAAACGGGTTGACATTGAAATCGCACCAGCTGGATCTCTTTGACTTTACCGACGCAAAATGCGCACTACTTAGTCTGAATAGCAGACTTATGCGTGTTATGCCTATCATAACAGTAGTGCAAAAATCTTATATTTCCTCGTGGTGTCCGGCAATGGTGGATCCCTCATAAATCACCGGCTGACTAGGAAGTCTTTATGTTCAGTCTTGTATATTGTCAGGACATGTCAGTTGACTTTGAGACATTCAGGTTTGTGTAATGCATCCTAATAACGCAGTTGAACTTTCATTCATACAAATGGAGCTTCTTAATTGGAATTCTTCGAACCCCAGGGACCAAATGCTGTCAATGATTTGGTAACTTCTCCTGTAAGTCATTACTCTAGAGGGCAAGATGTGCGTGTATTTGTGGTATCAATAGTTTTTATAGATCGATATTTACATAAAGAATTGGATATCAAATCAATTGAAACTGAATTACACGTAAGCTGATGAAGAGATATAGTTCATCGAGCAGTTAGTTCCCCGGTGTAATTTTTTCCATCTTTTCTCCGTTTAGAGTAGTTGTTGCGATAAGAATTTTTACTATACTGGTGAGCTTCAGTGGCTCGTAGGAGAGTCCCTCGATGGAGGATACATGGTGTTATACAAGTGCAATATTTCAATTTTAGGCGGCTTGAAGCACAGCGAAGGAAAGAAAGAAGCGAAGCCCATTTGTATATGGATATTGATGTAAGTAGCAACATTGCGAGATCAGTTCGGAACTTAAATAGTAAATTTATTAGAACAGGATGCATTCAGGTGTTACTTGTTGCAAAGGAATATGGACCTGTTTTTGTTAATCTGTTGGCGCTCTATAACTCAAGCGCTCATGGAAAGTCGAAATCTTTTCGAGTTGTCGAATGTTCTAGTTCTCGCTCAGTATTTCTATAGGTAGCCTGAACGAAGGGGGTTGAAAACTCAGTCTAAGTAGCGAGTGTTTGAGATTTCTGGTAGTCGAGTTATCGAATTTCAGCTGTGTGTAGCAGAAAGTCCTTCCTATACCATTGGGATTCTAGATAGCTGTTACCCCCGTTTCTATAGACGTTTGACTGCAGTCTCATAACTGCAGTATATTATTAGTGTTGTGTAACACTTGGCTATAGATCATTCTAGCGGTCTCTTACTTATCCAGTTCCTTGTTTACATATGATCTTATTATTGGTTCGATGCTTTTTTGGGTTTTAACGAGCTAATTTCATTAAGACTCTTTAAGACTCGGTGTGTGGAATTCTTCAATTAGAATTGGACTTAGCAATGGCAAACTGCTGTCCCTATTTTACAGCTATAGTTCGTTTTAATTGTATATATTCTCTTCCTTTAGGTTGTTACTAGTGACGTACTATATGCATGGAATGGGAATGATTTGTTCGACATGGATCGATATCGGCGAAGGTTTTTGCATTTGCATGTCTTTGCTTTAGCGTTTCCCATTTTTGTATACCATTATTTTCGTTAGAAGCTGTTATTTTGAGCTCCTCCTTTCCGTATTAGCATTTTCGCTACGTAGCAGATTATTCTAGATGATTTTGAGTTTTGATTTACGGCTGGTCTTAGATTCTACTGTAGAGACGCGGGGATGATGATGTCCACCAGATTTCAAACACACCTTGTGAAGCCTTGTTTCTATTGGCAATTGCAAAATTCTAGGCAGCGGTGCTGCCAGGAAATATTGGACGATAATTCCTCGCTGGAAATTTTGAACAGTTTCGCAGGAAATTTATTAAATGTTGTGTGTAATCTGTTTTACACCTTACGGAGTAACCAACTGGCAATATAACTTGCAGTTGCTGGAAATTTTGGTATTGCTTCCCAGGAACTTTTTGAATTTTTATTTTTGCCTCCAGGAAGAAAAAATGTTTTTCAACCCCTAGCTTCTAACTCGTCGTAAGCAATAAATATAAAGAAGAGGGCTTCCTTTAACTTGAAAAGTGCACCATTGTTGTCAATAATCAAGAGAAGAATTACTGCTTGGATATTATTCTTAGCCGTTCATTTATGATTATATGAATTTCTTGATAAACTCAGTATATTTTATCTCCAACCAAAATATGTCCATCCAAAATCTGAACAATGTTTTACAGCCGATTCAAAGTCCCAAAGAACGAAAAACTTCGAGATGTGATGAAGCGTATTGCTTTTTCAATGGTATGTTGCTAGTACTGTAAGAGCTTGTCTACTTATTGTCAGTTCTGTCTCTCTTTTTCATTTAATATCATTGTTTTCTGACACCTTTAACCCCTGCCTTAAACACTATGGGAATACAAACTACGGGGAAATAAATACTATGCGTATAGAAGGCTCACTTTGAGTTGATTTCATTATTGAAGAATTAAATCTTGTTTTAGTAAATTGTTTCTATTTTGTTTAGTATTTCTTTCCATTTATGTTACCACTTTTTGATTCCTTTCTTTAGCAGTATTTAACATACTTGGATGTTGGGAGATTATTTTGCTTGATTGCTAATGTTCAGCACTTGTGTTCTTATTACTGCATCTCCTTTCATTGTTTTTAGTTTCTTTTATACATGATTTATTGTAACTAATTCAGCCGGCTTAAACTGATTGAAATCTATTTTAGGGCTATGCGCCTGAGCAGCTTCGACTCTGGCCCTTATCGAGAAGAACAAACAACACAATTCGTCCGAATCACATCGACACAGGAAGTTATGATAAGAAAAAACATCCTTTAGTTGATGACGTAGATGTTAGTAGTTTGTAGTTAAATATTACTTAATTATATAATAAATATACGTAAACAGTTACCTTTCTGCTTTAACTTAAATTAATAATAGCTATTGGTTTACGTTTCCTATTCTCGGTTCTGCGAAAGAAAGAGAAGATATTTGGCTAGGTTTCAAGAGAAAATTATTAATTTTTTATATTGCACAAAAAGTTAAGACACTTTAGCACATTGAAATTTAATTCTCCAGCTGATGAGCTTATGAAACATCTGATAACTGTTGAAGATGAACGAGAGTAGAGGAAAGATTTTAAGGCTCTTTCTAGTACAAATATTTGTGATTCGCAATCTTTTACAGTTTTACACCAAATATCAGTGAAATTGATACTAGAATGTTTCTTTGCCATATTGCCTTGCTAGATGAACCAGGGTATACTAAGCAAGTTGGTGAAATCTGATGTATTTTGCTGGGAGTTACTCTTCTCGTATTGAAACGATACCTGTTCCTTATCCGGAATTTTTATACCGTCATGATTTAGAATCAAATTTTCGATATTTGGCCTCATTATTTGCTATGCCATCGTATGGCAATTACACTGCTTGAGAGTATTCCAGCACGGTGCTCTCGCTATAGCAGAAGGAATCACCCACAGGTGCTCAAAGTTAATCACTTGCTCAAATTCATAACTGATAATGCCGAATTAAAATAACATATTTTGGTTCCTAGTTGTTACGTTACTTTTCGTTAGATTATTTCTGGAGATTTCTCTATATGTACAAATGGACAGTTTTGAGAATTTCATGCAAAATCTAATGGAAATTAGCCTGATATTGATTTTTATGCTGTATATCAAGCTGTCTATATAAGTTATTCTCGTAGTCCCCAATGCTACTTGCATAATATAAGGGTGTCATTTTTCCAGATATTTACATTAAATGAACAAGAGGCAGTCATGCTGGCATTCTTGGAAACAATTGATCCTTCATCAAATCAACAAGTTCTTCCTACTTATGACGATAAAACACAAGTACTGTTATTTTTTAAATATTACAACCCAAGAACAAGACTAATGGCATATTGCGGACACCTGTACGTTTCGCTGTCCGAAAAACCAAGTACGTACTGTTATGCTTTCTTTAGGAGTAAACCGACTCGGCTACACATGTTTTTCTATAAGCAACGATCATTCTGCCTTCAGTTGTGCTACTCATCCACGAATTCTTTCCCACAGATCATCTTTCATTCCAAGAACTTGTCAACTTTGGAACGCCTTGCCTTCCAGTTCCTTTCGTGAATCCTACAACTTGTCTTGTTTCAACTCTAGGATCAACAAACTTGATCTTATCTCTACTTAACCTTTCCTTTTTCCTTTTTTCAGGGCTTCATTCTAGGCCCAAATGCCATTCTCCCACATTACTTGCTAAAAAAGTCTTGAATGTTTCTTAGTATTCAGTCAAATCTAGCCTAAATATTTCTTTATTGTTCTTTAAAATTCTTGAATTTTCCGTACCAGAAACAACTTGGACGAGTTAAACTTTAGTGTTTCAATTGAGTGATAAAGATTAGACCAGTTAAATAATTTTCGGTATTATTTGTATCTTTGCAGAAGATTTATTCCCAATTATGTGTGAAAGAGCAGGACTTCCTAAAGATACGAAACTTTTATGGTTTGAGGTATAGTCTAGTCCCCTATTACGTTATTACAGTGCGTTTTTGGTATTTTCTTTCTTGCAGGGGTGTTGTTTAGGGGAGACCGGTTGGTTCAGCCCCCTTCAAGTGATCGTACGCTAGTTTGGTGAATTCCTCACCTGGTTGTATGAACAAGCCTTTTATTATGGCCTTATGTGTTGTTTTTGGCCAATTGTGTTTTAAAGTTTGTTTAACCTTGATATATTTGAATATGAACAGTTTAAAGGGCATAATGAGTGTGGCTGGGAGCCTACAGCACAATCTCTTCTTAGCTTTCTAGGACCACACACCTGCTATCTTCGTAATGAAGTTATACTATCCAGTACTTTTGTATCCTCTCTTGGATCATTTTTGGATCTTGACATAAACTATCGACATCTTCCTTCAACTAAACTCAGGCTTTTGATAGCAATTTGTTGTTTTCTCGTAGGAAGTTAAACCAGGCAATACAGAGAAGATTTCAACTGAAAAGAGATTCGATGAAGTAATATTAACATCTTCAATTCTTCATCCAATGTCATTTATTTAATACTCTGTCACTCGTTTCATAGTTTTTTGGTAATTTCCATCTAATTTCTATTACCCTTTATACCGTGCTCGACGAAATAATTTGACAACGTACAATTTTATTGTTGTGTTGCCAAACTACTGTCCCATACAAGGAGAAAGATTTCCTCTGTGTTCCATCATAAATGAAATTATTGATCATTCTTTGCAAGCTTACAAATGTAGGTTCCTTTGAAATTTAACGTGTGTAGGAAATTATAGAACGCAGATTGAACAATAGAGTGGTATATATCAAACAAAATGGACACACTTTGAAATATATGGAGTGAAGAGTTTCCTACTTTCTTTACAGGCTGTCCAAGAATTAATGGATGGAGATATCATTTGTTTTCAAGCGTAAGTAGAAACTTTTCAGAGACAGTTACAGCATAATAATAATGTGATATATATATATATATATATATATATATATATATATATATATATATATATATATATATATATATATATATATATATATATATATATATATATATATATATATATATATATATATATATATATATATATATATATAACAGTGAATTCTTTTATTAAATTTGACTACTTTTTAAAGCGAAGTGCTACAAAGGTTAGGAGAAATTAAAGCGTTGACACTTTTACGTAGCCATTATTTGAAATAGACGTCTTACAGACCCTGCCCTTAATCATGCCGCTTTTCCTGTTTTCGATGCAGATTTTTGAGGGTCGCAACACTACTGGCTTCCATGTTGGCACCATGTTACAATTCCTATCTGGGACCTACCGGGCACATAAGAACTATAGTCTGTGCCTATCTGTAGCACACAACAAAATGTATATCGAAACGAGAGTAGGCACTTAAGATCATGTATAGAAGTGCTGCTCATCCTCTCGTTGAAAAGTGTCCCTTCCCAATTATTTTTTGCTGTAATCAGCCCAGTTTATTCTTAAGCTGAAATTGTTTAATTGGCAGAGCCACATCTCACTTTGTTGATTGTTTTTGTTTTAAAGTCCATGTTTCATACTTTAATTCATTGTTGTGATAGCATACCAGAGTCCAGTTTAAGTATTATTCACTTTTCGTTATCAAAGATCAGGTTGCAATGTAGGATCATTTACCACTGGCGAATTTGATCTTCAGGAATTATGCTGAATTTGCATAAAACGACGGACATGTTAAAGATCAAAGCAGTAACCGCTTCTGTTTAATTTGTAGATATGAACCAGATTTAGTTTCTTATAGTGTTCCGACTTGCGTAGAGTATTTTAGGTAAGTATTATTGCTTTGTTTGTGTTCCTTGAATTCTGGCTTCAGGGAGGTGGGGTGGGGGACGCTGCAAAGTATTGCTGAATCACCAGATAAAAATGATTGCAGTATCTTTGAGATGATCTCTGTTATTGTCCCAGCTCTTTTGCTAATTTATATTAATCCAAAGCAATTTATGTCAGTTCATCACATTGACTTTGCTGGACAAGTTCAAATTTGATGCGACAGTAGTCCTTTTGGTAGAATTTGACAAAAGCAATAATATAAGTCAATTTGGTTTTAAACCAAGTTGATATCTGTTGATACTTATAAATGTGCTTCTTTATCGTCAATAGGGAATTGCATAATCAAGTTGAAGTATTACTTTGTGATAAAAGTATTCCAAGTGATCCTGGTTTTATAGTAAAGTTGTCATATAGAATGAATTACATGCAGGTTAGTGTTATTTGCTTTCGTTCGACATCTTTCAATTTGCCCATACTATTCTCTTTACGTAAGTTTTTCTAGTCTTATTCACATGTGCGTTGTAGACGTATCATATCATCTAATATTTTATGATATAGTTTAGTATAGTATGCTATAGTGTATAGTATGCTATAGTGTATAGTATGATATGATACAATGTAGTATGCTACAGTGTATAATATGATATGATGTAATGTAATATGATATAGAATAATGTAATATAATATATTATAATATAATATGATATAATACAGTATTATGATATAATTTGATATAATATAGTAAAATATAATATAATACAATATAATACAATATAATATGATATAGTGTAGTATAGTATAATGAAATATAATATAATATAATATAATATAATATAGTATAATATAATATAGCATAATATAATATGATATAATACAGGATTCGACATTATATAGTATACAATGTTATTAAAATATACTAGTAATATGTTAATATGATATATTTACGCTATCTATTTTCTCGCTAATATATAATCAAGCATTACCAGAGTATTTACTAGAAAGAGTTTGAGCATGATCTCAGCAATTAGAACGAGTAGCTTTTGTTGGCGTGGATTTATCTCTTCCATTAGAATTGTCTTCATTCATTTTCAGCTGGCAGAAACTGTAGCGAGACATCTTGGTTGTAACTCTATGAAAATACAATTCTTTAAACCTCAACTGTAAGCAATATTTCATTTATTTGGTCAATAGCTATATTTGGTTGGCTAGGCCGGTTAGATGGTATATTCAGAGAAAAGCATACCTCGGGAATTGTTTGACACTGAGTTTTCATTCCATATTGTAATATATACATACAGACATATACATATATACATAATAGAGTCAGAGCTTTCACACGTTAGCAAAAGAAGTTTAAGGCAGTGCAGATTTTTTTAGTTACTCTTTAACAATTAACGCCCACACATAAGAACCTGTAATTTTGGAATAGGCCTGCAGATGCACCTATGTGATGAAGCAGCACCAGTGGTCAGATAAAAGCTCTTAGCAACTACCATCATCCCTGCGGACTCTGGCAATCTCAGTTCTGTATGTAATGTTTTTGGGGCCTCCAAGAAAGGGATTAATTGGTGTACAAGCTGAATTTATTTCTCCGTGGATAAAGAATGAGATCGTTGATAAGGTCCTAGTCACGATATCAGGTTGAAAGGTGTTAATTGCATGAATCAAAATATACGATTCAGGCTGTACAGTCTTAATAGATGAAGGTCCTTACTTGCTGTTGTTTATTGTATTGCTAGTTTGCTTATCACAAGGATGAAATTTGATAATATATGAATAAGCAATAATCTATTTGATCTAATGAGTTATATTTGTTCTTGATTTAGTTATAGAGAGGCTGCGGGTATAGCTGTTAAATGTAGCTTCGAAGGAACATTGCGAGAAATACTGTCACACATGAGGGGTCGATCTCAAAAGAAGCTGTACTACCAATTAGTAAGTGCATACTCTGCTACAAGGCTGTTCAATTAGGTGTTCACACGGGCCACATTTCAATGTCAAGAACTTAGGCTATGTCGTACATTTGGAGCAATCAGTAACCTCATATCAACACAACCTCTAATTCCAAAGCAGTTGCTGTTTCTTTTCTCTTCGACGTCATAACATTGAATATTCAGATAGTGCAATATGAAAGCAGCAAAGAGGTGACACTCTTTTGGGCTACAGAGGTGTCACCCGGGCCGCATGTGGCCCGGGGCCACCATTTGAATAGGCCTACCCTACCAAGTAGTGCTGTTCGATTTTTGAATGAAGATGGGGTTATCGAAAATCAGTGTTTCATATCGTGAAGAGCATAAGTGCGAATACTCTGAGCTAAGCGATTCAATAGTTTTCGTAACGAGGGTTTGTATTCCGTATATCCTTACTCCCTAGCTCTCTTATGTGTTTATTTGTTTTTGATATTTTTGACGGGGGTTAAGACGTGGGGACTTATACCATGGGTCTTGTAAAATTGCCTGGAATATGTCACATGAAAAAAGAATAGTAGGCGTATTTGAGGTAGATGGCTTATTGAGAACTTGTAGTTGTAGGGTAGGGGCTAATCGAAGGGGAGAATTTTTCGAAGATGGAGAATTTCTAGGTCTTCCTGTAGCTAAGGGTGTTTGGTGAAAAACAAGTTCTCATGTTTACAAGCTACTATGAATCGTATAAAATAAAATTTTCTATCGGTTTTCATTTGGATTATATCATGTGTAATGCATATTTATTCTCACTGTCAGTTGTTGATTTTAATTCCCAGCCTGGCAGTAAAGCGAACTTTACTGGCGGCGTAAGATTCTTGTTTTTTCTTGACCCTTGAGGGATGGCTTCATTTACCAGCCCGTCAGATTTTATATGTTGGGCATTAAGCAGTCTCGTATAGATTATGTAATTTTTTGCTTGATTTTGATAATTATGTTGTTTCCGTTTTAGCTATCAATTCCTATTAATGTATTAGAGAACAAATTTCAATTCAAAGTAACTTGGATGAATGGTCATCTGAAAGATGAGGTAAGTTTTTTAAACTGTGACATAGCTCTAATGTCAGTGAGGTATAATTGGAAACATGATCATTCGTTGAATACTCGATAGATATAGCACGCTGAGAATAGATCTTGGAAAGTAGGTTTGCTCACTATTTTACAGAATTCATGGCTGCACACCTTTTTTAGCCGAATTTTTTATCAGTATTCTCGTTTGAGGGTTTTAGCCTTAAAAATAGGCATGCCGTCTGCTTTCTACATCCGAGGAAAATTTTCAGCCAAGTGTTCAAAATCATGACAAATTAGACCCTTAAAAAACATTTAACAAGTGACACTCAATATCGAGTTGGTCTTGCCTCTTATTGGTGTCATTTGTTCTGGTGGCAAAGTATCATTCATGCGAGGAAGTGTTTTTCGCTCAAAGACCCCATTGACGCTAGGCATCTCTGTTACGTCAGTTTTGCTTATACGTATTGGAAGTTGATTGACTTGTATCTTTGAGTCACCAAAATATACCTGAGACTGAGACTCTGCAAGTAGTTTTATGCTTGCACTCAGCATATATGGGCGAGTGCAGCACATATGGGCAGAACATCGATGGTTCGAGCCGAACCCGCAGACCAAAGCTGCAATGTTCTCTCACTGTCCACCCAGCAGCAAATGGGTATCTGGTGGCAACACTGAGGAAGTTAAAGGTGGCGAGGAAAGGAACTGGGCATCCTATCTCACTATGTCGACGGCTCAGGATAAGCGTGCTCTCTATCAGGCACTTCCCAACGTACGGAATCGTAGTTGGGACTAGCCTTTATTTTACACAGCACAAATTAGGGGGTGAGTCTTATATACACTGCCATGGTTTTCGAGATTAGTAAATATTCGTGCAAGAGCTACCGTTGTTGTGTAATGGTCTCATTTCTCAGAACCTTCCTTTTGACTGAGAAATACCACTTTGACTTACTAGCTTTTCAAGATCTTAACTGTTCATTTGTTACTTTTAATGTTAATTTGAGTCACTGAAGGAGGTGTGAGTGATAGAATCATCGCCTTTTATTTACAGCAAGAGCTAAATTTGTTTGTTGAAAAGGATGGTTTAGTTTCAAACTTATTTAAAGAAGCCAGACGCCATGTCCAATCATCTACTGATGAATTTCGCTTGTTGGAGATCGTTGGCTATAAAGTCTTTCGAATAGTCCCAGAGGATCAGCCGTTAGACCAGCTGACCCCTCAAGCTCAAAGGTCATATCGACTAGAGGTAAACGAAATATGCATTTTAATCAAATAGTTAGTTTCAATATTAGTAAAAGTAATTTGAAAGCCTTCCCTTAGTACTTTTAAAAATTAAGTTAGTTTGTCATTTGTTTGTGTTTGTCCTGTTAGTTGTAGAAATTTGCTAGTTGCTCTTTTAATTTGAATTTTTTGTACCGGTTGTTTTGTTGTGAACTAGCTAACATACTGCCAGCTTTTCTGGCCAGAATATTACTTGTTTCATAGAAAGTGATCAAATCCCACACGAGTTTCTCCGTGAATTCTTTTCCATGGCTTGAAAGCAGTGAAGTAGTTGAATGGGATTTCCCCATATTAAGTAGGTTTCGCTATCTTTTTGGCAGTGCTTGATTCATGAAGACACATTGTTTGGTTTTTGTAGGAAGTGAATGAAGAGGACCTGGAAAACGAAGGGAATTCCTGTCTTGTTCAAGTAGCACATTTCAATAAGGTTTCAGACGTTCACTCTTTTTTCTCATTAATATGAACACGTTAATGGCATCTGGTTTTATTGTATACTTTTTTGGTTTGTGAACGTTGCTGGTTACTTTTGACTGAAGTGTTTCATGGTGTAGCGCTTCAGTAAGGCATTTTGGAACGCTAGGGAAGAGCTAAGGGATGGTTTTAGGGAGGGAAGGAGGCAATGGTTAGTTCAAAGGTAAATAGGAAATAAACAGATAAATAAGTAGACAGATAGTTAAGGAGCAAATTCATGGAAGTACCACATGTATCGGTATAGTTTAAAAAAAGCCAAACGGTAGAAGGGAGATTTCAGCCAGATGAAGATTTTCGTGCAATGTGGAAATTGTGCGGTACGAGAAGTTTGTACCGTAAAATTCAGAGTGACCGTTATCTTGGTCTGGCATTTGTTATCAGTCTGCTTTAAGATTTACCATATCACGAAGTAAAATGATGAACTGATCATATTGTACTGTCTCAATTATATGCCTTCGGGAGGATTTATTCTACTTCTTTATTGTGCTTCTTCGTTCTAATGAAAATTTGTGTATTAGTTACTGACTTATGACGTGATTCTCTTTTAGGAAGTTTATAATACATTTGGTACACCGTTTTTAATCAGAATGCGAGAGGTAAATATCGCTGATTTCAAGAAATGAGATATACCCAGTGTAAAATAATTAATGCTCTAGTTAGCAGAAATTCACGAAGCACAGTAATATCCATCTACACTTCAAGGTGCTCTGATTTTACGAAACATGGCTGTTACTAACACTTTGTATAAGTTATCTCCATCATCCAAATGAATTTAGAAGAAAAATGCCAAATAGATAGGATATAAAGTGACTTGAAAAGGACAATATCGAATGACCAGCTTCACCGCAGTAGGATAACTCTGTTGTGTGGTAATAATTATTTCCATATTTTACATTCTTTTCCAAATGAGCCGCATAATTTGTGCTTAGGCTGAGTGCTCGTATTTTGATTATTTTAGACTCAGATTCTCTTAAAATTGTTCTTGTTTTAAGAGTGATTTTCTTCAAATCTTTGAGAAACTACTTGTAGTATGCACTTTCTGAGACATTCAACCGGGGCTTCTTTTGAAAATAGACAAACGATTGCTGATACGTATTTCCAACTTCATTAGAATTTGGTTTCAATGAGAATCTATGTAGTGAAATACTTGTGAAATTCTCATTTGAAGCTGAGCATATTCTAGCAGTATTCTAATTTGCGTGGCAAATCGAGCCTCCGTGCTCTTATAGGGTGTGTTCTTGTGAAAACAGATACTGTTGTTGGATACGCAGGTAAGTAATTAACGATGGTAAGTTAGTAATTTAAGTAAGTAAGTATTAGAAGTTGATTGTCTTTTGAATTTTAATCTTAGTGCATTTCATGAATATTTAAAATGCATTTTAATATTTATGAATTTGTGTTATTTGACATAGCTTTTGAATATGAAATTATGGAAAGTACGCTTGTTATTCCAGGATGAAAATGTCGGCTCCATTCGAAAGCGAATACAAGGGAAGCTTGGCATACCAGATAAGGAATTTGATAAGGTCTTTTTGGCTTTTATTATCATATAACTTATTCTTATCATTCAAATTGCATTTCACATGCTCATTTTCATAATTATCTTTTCAACTAGACTGAATCAAATTTGCCTGCTTTTTATATATATGCACCGTGTTTTCTCCAATAGACGCCCAGGGCGTTGATGATGTTTGATAGATTTTAGACAGACCCTTTAACGGAAGGAAGCATTTAATAAAGAGAGAAGTCTGCTCAAAAGCAGAAATTTTAAAATTTGCATGAAGTGTTTATTGGAGAGGGGCATTTGAAAGAGATGGGCGTTAGTTGAAGAAAATACGGTGTGCTGCATAACCCAAGGTACTCCAACTTTTCTATTCACGACAAAGGGCGTAAGATACATTCAGATGACGGATATTCTACTGCAAGTGCTAGAGGCGAAGATCATTGCTTATGGAAATAATAGTCTCTCGCTTCGAAGCAGCTTAGTGAGGAACTCACTCCCAAATACAACATAATGCTGATTGACGATAGCCTCTTGCATAGTAGCACTAAAAATATGGAATAGGGTGAACTTTAACTGTAGAGTTTGCGGGTAGGCTCTATTGAATGATCTATAGTTTACTTCGTCCTCTTATTAATTATAAATAGGTAATATTTAGGCGGACTTGCACTCTTTACCTTTTACAATTGTGTTTATGGACTCGTCATAATAATGTAGCACATTGTACTTTCGCAATACTTGGTATATAACAGTTTGATTCTTTCTTTGAATTATTTTTCTTGCTCGTTGCGACACTGATCATATGGTTCATGTTGGTTTTTTTATTCAGTTTATGAGGTGCTATTTTGCGACATCGAAAAGATTTAGTCAAGATAATTATGACAGTATGGGACTTTTGATAGTCTCATCATATTTCAATAGGATTACGTCCCAAGCACGATCACTTTTATACAACGGAAGATTTTGGTTGTCAATAGTACCCTAGAAGTGAAAATATTTTTCTCCACACATAGATACGACTGGCAAAGGTTCAATCTGGCAAAGCGGAGTATTTTTCTGATGGTATGTTCAGATTTTCTCATTTCGTGCAATTGTGTTTGGCGTATGTCCGGTGAGTGTGTTTGGTGTGCGTTTGTGTGTTAGCACCTTGCTGCACTTACAGTTTGAAGCCCGTAGTACTGATATTTCTGCATTGAATTTGTTACGAGGAAAAGCGTAGTTTGAAACACCCGTAATCAGGAACTTTCAAAGTCTTTATCCACCATTCTCAAAATAAAAGGATCTTGGTTTCAAGTTTATGAATCTGCCAGTCGCTCATTTACTGCTTTGTTAAATAATCCTTGCTCTTTGCATGCCGCTCCATGATTGGATGGGTTTGCTCGTAAGCAATTTTATTACTGTAATGTGAAATATATACGTAATACAATCAGTTAACATTTTGCATTAAGCGTGTCATATCATGGTTGGTTGTTTCAAAACTCTGGATTATCCTGGCTCTCTTGTTTCCAAGTTGTTCCTTTGTTCCTATGATGTTCAGGCAATAGTAGCATCATTTTCACTCTTTATTTTGCAGATGATGATCAACAGGCAGTAAGCAAATATTTCCTATCACCAAACAATTCAACTGCGAACAGGCCTTGGCTTGGCCTAGATCATGTCAACAAATCGTCGAAGCGAACTAGATACGCGTACGCAGAAAAGCCTATCAAAATACACAACTAGGCGTGTGATCCCCGCAATGTATTTGATGTATTGGAATACTATCGATTACGCTGATGTGGCGAAATATGATGGACGGGCAAATTTACATTTAGAATTACGGCCATACGATAGAAATTGGTCTTTTGAGATGATAACTTTTGTGCTAAATTCCCAAAGATGAATATTTCGAGGCAGTAATTTATAGTGAATTATGAAATGGAATTTTGAGTCAGAGCAGTGTTGATGGTAAACTGGAGATGGGATTGACACGGGCATGGAGCAGGTTCGAAGTAGAATTGAGTATGAATTTTTAGCGGCACTGAAATTTATTGAACACGAGTTGAAAATGAGTGAATTGAAAACCGGACCTTTATTTTCCTTTTTTCGACCACCTGATGATTGCTTGCATTTCTGATATATATATTTGTGTATATATTATGTTCTTGTAAAGTCTTTTTGAGATCGTAAGGAAAAGTTAGTGGTCTTATTTTAGAAGCTTTGTCAAAAATAATCAAGCCAACTGGTGAATTTATATTCAAAATGAATTTACGCTAGATTCTGTAATGGCTATCAAAGTCAGGTGGAATTCTGAAGAAATCAGAGTATTTCTGCAAGACTCTAGGGTACATTGATATGTATTTTCCCGTAGCACAGGATTCTAACTTGAGATCTAACAATAAGTTTTTCCTGAGTCTTTCCCCCTGTTCTTGCGATTTACACTTTTGTTTTACGGCCCTTACCAAAATGGTACACTGAATTTTTGTATCTATCATGTTACATAGAAAATATATCTTTAAGGACTTTTGTTAACTTTAGTAGTCAGTGAAATTTGAACCAGCGATTTTCTGCATTTTTTTATTTTTGTCAGAAATCGATTAATTTTATGTCATTGCACCACTGGATTTTCTTTTTAGCATTGTGTATCAATTGTTTGCGTGGGGGTGGGGGGGGGTACAGGGTCCTTCTCGTCTGCCGACTGCGTTAGTGTTCCAATATTTTAACAACCTGAGTTAAATTTCTCAGTAAATTCTTTGGAATGGCATGTATTGTTTCTCCCTTAAAGTCCTGTACTTGCTCTTATTAAGTTCTTCACAGCACATTGTTTTGACAACTTTATATTATATTCCCAAAGATGAATATTTTGAGGCAGTAATTTATCGTGAGTTATGAAATGGCATTTTGGGTCAGAACCGTGTTGAAGATGAAATGGAGATGAGGACTGACACTGGTGGTGAGCAGGCTCTTTTGAACAGGGCATCGTAATCACCTTCAAGCCATGATCGTAATGCCAACGCTTATCGATGAGCCAAAAGATTACCTACTGTCCTTGTGTAAATGGAGGTATGACACCCTCCTATACTCGGTACTGCGGCACGCCCCCGGACTGCAGAGGCCATTCCGTGATGATCCCACTAATCTTTCATTCCTAAGGGCAGCAAATAGACCTATCTAGGTCATACCCACAGACTGTCTTGGAATCTTTCGTACCTTTTATGTATATTTTAATGGAGTTCTTTATGATTGGCCAATGCCGATGCAGCGCAGAAGTAGATTGATGTCGTTAACTTTTGGGTCAATTTTGTTCATTGTCATTACTCAGATTGTTGTCAGCTCCTCAGATATTTCCTATTCAATGTACAGATTAAACCTTAATTTATCACAAAGTGATTTAATTTCTTTTGTTTTGTTTCATCTCAATTCTTAGAGACAATCAGGGATTGTTATTTTGGGAAAACAAGATGTGGGTAACCGTTAAAAATGAAGGACGGCGTTCTCATACGTCAATTTGAAGGCAAAGTTTACTTCAAAGTGATTAATTTTGATGTATCAGGAATATTGAGTTAGCCTTAATGTGATGACTCAGTTCAAATGTAATTACCACCGATTTAGATAGAATCAGCCAGGTACCTCCTGGGGCACTAGAAACTGGATTAAGAGGTGGAAAAAATTTAGGCCATAGCTTCTGTGGTTGTAGTCCAGCATAATATTGACAGCAGACTACAAAATTCAGGATGTCTTGTTATCTAAACAATATGTCATGTGTGTTACATCATCTTAACATCAGATCCCAGACTTCCAGCTTTCGCGCCAAATACGTATGCTCTCTGACTGCTCCCGAAGCTACGCCTACGAAGCTATTTGATATCAAAAGATGGGGTAGAAAACAACTGACCAACTTGTTTGGCACGTTATGGAATGAAAAGGAGCACAATGCATTTAGTAAAGACAGCCCGAGACTACAACAGAGTAACCAAGGAGCACAGGTGAATATTTACATAAATTAGAGGTATCATTGATGTTTTCCTCAAACAAATTCATAGGTGGAGCTTCAGGGTTAAGATAGTAAAAAGTAGTGGCCTAAGTTCTTTCTATATTTCATTGGTGCATACTCTGCGAGGAGTGTGTAGCTAGAAGCTTTGGAAAGTGGAGCCTAAGCTGCTCATTTATGGGTTTCTACCACAGCCATTTCTGAATCCAGAGGAATAACAAGCTTAGGTCTCTATTGCTCACATGTATCTTTCAATATCCAGAACAATTGTAAACATTAATTGCTGTGCAGTATCTTCAAAGAATAAATAAGTTTGCAAGTGAAATGGCACACCTCTTCAACTTCGTAAAGTGTCAAATTACATAGATTTCACATTTTTCAATTCATTCATTAGTGCAGGTTTCAGTTAAAGATAAGTTGCGTTAAAAATCCGACAATAAGAGTTACCTGTACTTTACATTTACTTTGGCAAAAAGTAGAAATAAGCTCTAGACTATATTTCAAGTGCCTAAAAATGTCTAAGAATGGGGCAATTTTCTACAAGACGATTGCTTTTCAAAGAAATTCTTTATTTTTGCACCAGAGAGACATTATTACAGTATATGTGACAAGATTTTTGGCGCGAAAATTTAGTTAAATGTTCTACTGAAAGTTAGTGAAATACCCAAAGAGTATACTAGAGTCAGAAAGTTTGTTTTCTCCACAAATTCATACTTGACTTGGAAGGAAACAAATTGTGGCGGGAATTTATCACGTGACATCGTGACGTACAAGTTTACATAGTGGAAATTTTGGACAGTGGAATTGTGCTCATAAAGATTCCTCGTTTGCATTTGTAAGATACATTTGTTTAACTTGAAATTGTCTATTCATAACAAACATACTGCACGTATACCGCAGACACATTTTTTTGATATGCCGCACTCGCTTACGGGTGTACTCCAAAAGTAAGAGCTGCTGCAGAAGCCACTAGAAAGAAAATATCCTATCATAAATTTCCACAAAATAACCTGCAAAGTTTGAAATCCAAGAAAATGAAGAGGTGATAATAACCTTGTAAGAAACAAATAAGGTGGCAGGGAAATCAAATGTCAACAAATAGCATGGAAGTCAATCAACATGCCAGCTTACCCGTGTTGTGGTATACACGCCTTTTGTAATAAGAAACCGACTTTTTTGCACGAGCTTCAATTTTCTTAACTTTTTCGGAATTGAGGTTGAGATTTTCTTACTTTTTACCGGAACACACCGGCTAAAAGAGGCTACCATTATTTGTTATAAAAAGTGTGATCTTATTATCCAAAATTATCAACGAAAAGTTTAGATCTTTGCAAAGGAGCTTGCATAAAATGAGCTAATATCGATTGCTAGTACGTAAAAAAGATGAACTTTGGAACTTGAGCCTTGTGATTTTCTTAATACTTTGGCCATTTGAGCCTCATTTTCTTATAAATCCTTGTCTCATAAGAAAAAACGTGTAGTGCCATCAAATGGACCAGCATATTCAGCATAAATTTATATGGCAACCCTAACAGATGCACCAGAATAAGCCAGATATGTGGTGTCTCTCCCCCCCCCCCTAGACGCAAGGCTGATTGCAGCTTCGATTTCATTGCAGTAAAGAGCTTCAATAGGGTTAACCACTGCCATGCAGCCTCCACCAGTACACCTTAAAATTGTAAAATGTCATGGACAATGTGTTCTACTGTGGTCTGTAGAAAATCTAGTTTACTTCAGTATTTTCAACTAAGTTTGTAACTAAAGTAGCATCTTTATTTTGCTTCAAAAACTTACGGTTTCAAATAAAATACAGTAATAGACTGCGTATAGGAACCTGAACTAGTCAATTTAGCTTAAATGGGTTCTTATGTAAATGGTGCTCAAAGCAAATTTAGTCTTCCATGGTTCTTAAAATAGGTTCTCTTATCTTTATACCAATTCTATCTGAATATTCTACATATAGCATGAATATCCTATACATTAAGCTTGAAAGTTAAAAACCAATATTAAGTTACTTTCAAATAGCTGGTTGTCTTCATCAAGCAGTTTCTACCAATACACTTTTACAGAAACCCTACTGATTTGAAACTAGCATAAATTTTAGTGTAAATAGGTTCTTATCTGCAGGAAGCTTGCAAAGAAAATCGGTTCTTATACGCGGGCTATTACTTTATATATAATACCCATCAGTCCGTAGTTCCAACTAGTACGTTGTCACTATGATGTTGCTGTTCATTTCCACCATCTTCATCTTCAGATTATGAAGATGAAATCTCAAGCTATCCGCGCGAAACTGGCTCAAACTGGCACGGAGCCATGGCTAAGGATGCACCTCCACTAAGTTCAAAGTCTGATTCAAAATCATATATCGCTAAGCATAATCGGTTTTTCTCAAGATAGAAACGTAAAATCCTATACACAGTGAATGAAGATAAGTCTTTGACTTGTCAACTTGCACGTCACAATACCATACAAAGTACAAACGCTAAATGGGCCTTTTATGACCACCCCTCAAATAATTTCAGTCCGAAAACTCTATAATATCAGCATTTAGAACATTTCCTAACATATAAACCACTCAAATGATGAAGTAACAAACTATGTCGCATGTCACGTAAGGACAAACTGTAAACATCATAAGACTAATCGAAACAGTTTCATACCATAATCAAAAACGTGGTATATCATGGTTTGGAACTTGGTTTACCATGGTGAGATCTCGAAAGACGGTAAGGAAAGCCACACATATAAAGCAGGCTTACCCATCAATTATGAAGTAAGTCACCATGAGAACTGGGCAACAGTAAGATTTACGAAATATACAAAATGCAGACAGAAGCAATCTAGTATTATGTCCCTAGATAAGAATTAATCAGAAAGATTGCAGAGATATTTTGATACTGATTGCTATGTCTAAGGCAATGAGTTATCTCAGTGTCGTAGAATCAATAATACACATTGCTATGTACTACTTTCTAATGACTTTTTCTCAAAAACCATTCAACCATTAGAGTTTTATTTAATAATAATATTTAGAATCTAAAAAAATTTAATTATAAGATCTTAAATTCTCTGTTCTAGATGGGATATTGATCTAAGGTCTTCTAACTGTTGTCACCTGTCACCGATTAGCTGCTGTATCTAGAAAAAAAACGGAGAACCAGAGTGAGAATCGAACGACTCAGTAACAACATAATACAAAATTACTTCTGAATACAGCTAGTGGCTTATAACAAAGCAGTAAGCAGTACTCGACTGTTCAAAAAGTTACGAAAGTTTAGTACTGGCTTGTGAGACCTACGAAAGCTGATAATTTCATGCACATTTCCGAAGCCCATCATCTCTGTTGTATAATATGCACAGATTTCTCCCCATAATCAGCGTATATCAGCTTATTAAGTTTGTGTAGTTTCCATTTGTCTTTGTAATACTGCAATGTCACAAAAAACTCAAGTCGTGTTACGCAAGTTGTAAGAATTCTTTAGCACTGAAAGCAAGCGAAACCTAAGACAGTCAGTAACGTTTCAAACATTTCTTATGAAAAAAACAAACACTTGAAAGATAAAACTGCAACCAGGGGTATGCCACAGTAGAGAACGTGGGGTACCACACTTATTGCAGAAGACGTGCGCAAATTTAAAGTAAGTATCAAACAAGGTCCAGGCACCATTCAAATGCTTTTTTTACTGAAGTATTGTGTTGTACTTAGAGGCAGAATTTTAAAAAAAAGTAAAATGATGATGATGATGATGATGATGATGATGATGATGATGATGATGATGATGATGATGATGATGATGATGATGATGATGATGATGATGATGATGATGATGCTAGCACATGGTTGGAGACCTCCTCGTGGTGGTGAGCGGGCACAGAGAGACTCTGCCCTTAAGTTGATAGTGATTCATTTCACGAAGATTCAGAATTGGGGCAGATGTTGACGACCTGTGGCAAACTGTCCAACCAGGCCCCTTCAGTGAAAGTCAGGCACAGCAGCTTCAGGCTGCAGCTCTGATAAGTAACTGTTGGGGTAACAGAGTGGATTGAGTGTAGCCGACTAAATCACCTCTTCTAAACAATTTGAAGGCGACACTGACCTCAGGGTCAGCCTAGGCCCTGTAAGTGGCGTACAGGAAAGACAGATGATGATGATGATGATGATGATGATGATGATGATGATGATGATGATGATGATGATGATGACGACGATGATGATGATGATGATGATGATGATGATGATGATGATGATGATGATGATGACGATGATGATGATGATGATGATGATGATGATGACGATGATGATGATAATGAAGATGACGATGATGATGGTGATGAAGATGACGATGATGATGGTGATGATAATGAAAAAGTCCTTCGCTCGGTCATGACTTCATACCTTCTCGTTGGGTACCGAGCGGACAGGGGAAACCCTGACAAAAGGAAGTCAAAGGGGGCCTCAAAGAAGCGAGAATCATACTGGTATCAATCGTTTGATCTCGTGGAAAGAGGATATCAACGGAGGGACAGTCACCTTGCCAATGTCTGGAGCTCCTTAAAGCTATCGTCGGCCTACAATGCGGTGCATTGTGTCACTGACCCGAGAGCTATGAGAGCTCTTTTGAAAGATAGATTGAAAACAGATGTGGAGAAAAACCCAGGACCAACAAGTCAAGTCCAGAGACAAGCAAGAACGAAAGCTGGATTGGTCATTCATCAGAAAAGACTTCACAGAACAGTGGAAAATGCACCAACTTTTAGATGCCAAAAATGCAATGGCAAATTTAGACAAGAAGCAACATGGAAAAACCATTCCAAAGCATGCAAGGGTGGAAGAATAGAAGGAGAAAGAAAGGAATGCAGGATTTGTAATAACTTGGTCGGAAGGGCAAATTATGCAAGGCATGTAAGGAGCTGTGAACTGAGGAACAATGTGCAAAAAGAGAGAGAAACCCAAGATAGAAGATCAGATCAGGCTAGTGCACAGACTGCAAGAAAGTATGTCTCAAAGAGAACAATATGCACATATTGCGGTGCAAATGTAACTGCTACCAATCTGGCAAGACACCAAAAATCGAGGGCATGCATGGTCTCGGATCAGTGACACAATCAACTGCACACCTCATGCCTAACGGCGACAAAAGAGGAAGAAGAAGAAGAAGAAGAAGAAAAAGTCCCTCAGCACGTCACTAACTGCATCTTCACCTTTACGCTAAGTCTGCCTATATAAAAGCTAGAAATGGTATCGCCACTATATTTCCATGACCACAAGACCGCTGCGAATTTAATGAGGTCTTAAGCGAGACAAATAACTACAAGTTGTAATATTCCCTTTCCCTTTGAAATACTTTTACCTGTTGTTTGTACATTTGTTTGATATCATCAAGATCCATTCTTAATTCATCAGCTTCTTCAACTTTTTCCCCATAAAGCTGCAAGGCTGCGTTGTATCTCGATTCCATATCCTAAACAATGGGGAAAGTAAAATGCTCGCTAGCAATAAGAACATTCCAGCCAAAAATTCAACAGGTTTTTCCTTTATTCTATAAATAGCAGACAAGAAATACTTGAAACAAGCAATCGCGAGAGAAGGGCATTTAATCGAGTAAGGGGATTAATTAAAGCATGCTGGTATTTAACAATTCCTTGTTGTAGCTCGACGTTGGTTTTTCAACTTTGGATGCGTAAACTTAGGTACACGTTTTTCATTTTGTAAGAAAATTTTTATAAGAAAATGAGCTTTGAAAAACTGAAAATTTAAGAAAATCTTAAGAAACCCCCCAGCATTGTACTTCTGAAATGAAATCCTGAAACTTTTCGTACAATTTCTTTTATTTCCAAATCCGAAAAATATGACTCCAAGATGCATTCTCTTTAGAAAGTGTTCAGTGAGTCCTTTTTGTTGATTAGACACCACTGCCTAAAAAATTCCCAGTTGTGCACTTGTCTTTAGACGTCTATCCCGACAGCGGATGATAGCATTAATACTAGGAGCAAACAAAAGCGCCAGGCTTGCATTTGGCTCAAAATGTAATTAGCGGTAAAGGCTTGAAAAAGTTTTTTCTTCCAGGCAGCAGAATCAAACTTCAAAATCTCCTGCGAAGCAATACCAAAATTTCCTACAACTGCAATCTACATTTCCAGTTGACTCCGGGACGTTTCTATTTATTAAGGTATAGTACAGACTAAACACAATATTTAAAAAAACTACGGTGAAACTGCTAGAAATTTCCTGTATGGAATTATCGTCAACTATTTCCTGGCAGCACCGCTACCAGCGCTACCGGCAATTTTCAAACCCTGGTTATAGTTATTGTCGACACTGGTTAGAATTACAAAAGATCAAAAATAAAATGCACAAAATCATAAAAAGGATTACGATAAGTAATGAAATCAAATTAGATCAGCATCAACTTCTCACCTGGTATTTCTTTTTCATAGAATCATAACCCTTCACCTTGTCTTGCAATTCTTCTACCAGGTTTGACAAACTAACTAGCTCTTGAGCTAACGAGGCCCTCGTCTTTTGCAAGGAATCGATCTCCTCCTACAAAAAAACAGATAATCCTACAAAGAAATCCCAAAAAGTGAAGAAAGACTATCGAATAACATCTTACAGTCAAATAGCACTTTTACAAAATTAACGAGTTAAACTAAAATCTCCCACAAAATCTGTTATCATGAATGAAACAAAAAAGTATTCACTTGCTTAAAGGTAATGTATTGTAGGATGCGGGGTGATTGAAGAAATGTACTGAAGAAATGTAGAAATTTCTTCATGATTGAAGAAATGTATTGAAGAAATATGTAGGGCCGTGCTGAAGTAGGAGTGTGGTGCGAAACCCCCCATTTGCAGAAGCAGTCAATAATTTTTGGCTCGTCGGTAAAAGATATCATAATAATCATGGCTACTCGGTAGTCGTGTTGCCTTGTCGGCAATTACGAGCTATTGTTCAACCCTTTCCGTAACTTTCTTCTGCTACACCTCCCCCCACCCCCCCCACCCCTCCATTCAACAGTCCTTCGGCAAGCGACTGCATATATGTAGGCATATCTTACATACTTGGTGGACTCTAAGTTCTCCATCTTTTTGCCTCAACTGAGTCTGCAATTTTTCCATGACTGCAGTGGAAGTATGCTTGTTCGAGGAATCAATCAGGTTTGTTGAGCTAGAGCTGCTGCTCGTTCGAGGTCGTGAGGATGAGTGGGGTGCCACAGGCTCTACCTCACCAGTTTCCTACAATACAAATCAAACCAAAAACTGCTCAAAATGAGCCCTGTATTGCCAACTTAAGTTGAAAACTTAGCTGCTAAGAAAGGCTTTCACCAGTGTATAAACCAGGAAGATTTGAAATTAAAGTGTCATTGGAGCCACCGCCCAGAGTTGAGGCATTCGTAAAAGAACAGTTTAAAGAAATCATATGACAAGAGCCTTGGAGCTTTACGAAGCACATCAAACCAGGGAAACATCACGAAAAAGGTCTCAATTACACAAGACCCTACCAAACCTTCAAGGAATATTGGCTCACCGTTTTCCCTTCAATCCATGATGACTGTATCGCGTTTAAACTGTTCTGTCGACTGATTTGACCACTAGCCTACAAAGAAAAAGGATTAAATTGAAAAAGGTCAGATTAGGCAGAACTCATAAGATGTGCGGGATCTGGAATAGGGTACTCAAGGTTCACAACAGGAAAAGTAGAACTGCTCTCAAGAAAATACAAAAAAAACTTCTTTGCAGTTAAGAAGCAGGGCTGCAAAGTTAATATGAAAAAGTTTCCGAAATGAATTCTATCTCGAAAATAAACAGCAGCGGATCTCAGAATGAACAAATAAAATTAAGCTTTATTCATTACCACTCTGTTTAAGTTCAGCAATATGGGTGCAAATTTACTCATCTAAGTATATACTATATGAGAACTCTAGAGCGGAATGGAATGAGAAAAGATACCTTTTGCTCGTTTAAGATTTTAAGAAGCTCGGCTTCATGCTTTGCGCGTTCAGCATTTAACTGATCTTCAATATAAATCTGCAAAAACAAGGAGACGAGCGAAATAGGAAAAACTTCTGCTACAAGTAAAGAACGTGGCATAGTTTTAAGCTTGGGGGTAGCTTAATACGTTTGGGGTACGAGGAGGTGCCATTATTTAGGGGTACCTTTTCCCCGGAAACTGCTGAATTCTGGGTATTGGCTTTTGAAATCCGCTGTGCGGAATTACGTGTACCATTTGAAGAAAAACGCAGAATTATGGGCTCCATTTTGGAAAAATGTTGCGAAATGTTTGTTCTTTATTGAAAAATGATCCTTGCCTTGTGGAATTACGTACATGGTTTTCATGATGCTTGCGGAATTATTGGTCTTATTTTTGTCAAACATGGACGGAATTATGGGTCCAGATTTTGAATCAAAATGGCATGCCCCCCTCCAAAACTAGGCTTAGTTACCTCCCCCCGAGGTGTTAATATTATACAACACAGTAATTTCTGTAGATTTATGGGGCCTCAAACGAAGAAGGCTCAAACTTTTTAATCACAGTTACCTTCTCGTTTTGCAGCTCTTCAAACGCCTTCCTATAACTTGACTGGTAAGCTTCAAGCGACTTCTTCTCTCTAAGTGAATTAGAATAAAACCATAGTAAACTTTAGTAAGGAGATGTTTTCTGATGGAAAAAACTCAAGCTACTTTTATATTGAACAAAGTGACTGATTCCTAGTTTAGTGCAATGGAATATGGTTAATGTTTCTGTCCTAATGTTTACAATCCTACATAATGCATATTTCACTTTAAGTAAAACTCTGCAATTTGGCCTCATTTCAATAAAGCAGGCTTTTCTTAATTCATTTGTTTCTACTAAAATGCATACCCTAAAAGCCCCTTTTACACTGGCCTTCAGTGGCGCTAATTTTCATGAAGAGGCCGTAAAAGGGCCACTGTAAAAAGGTCCGGCGTAAAAAGGGCCAATAAGGTACACATATTTTTTCTTCCTAGAGCTATCCTAACACAAGTTTATACCTGTCATTTCAAATCTGATCTTGCATTTTAGAACTTACTTATTCAAATCTTCCTCAACTATTTTTGAGCTTTCTTTCAACTCTTCCAGGTCTCTAGATAACTCATCCTTTTGTTCTCGCAATGTCTTTATCTGCAGCTCCAAACCAGATACACGTGACTTCATCTCCATAGCAAAATCAACAGCGGATCTCTCTTTCTCCGTGATATGAGCTAACTGTTGTTGAGCATTCGCTGTGAATGAATTTCAAAATACATCAGCATAGATAAATGGAGTTTCAGCATTTATCAAATGCCCCACCGACAATAGCCATCACATAGGCGCAATGTCTGAGTTGCACAAATACAGTAAAAAAAACTCGCCCATAAGAACCTTCATTTATTAAGAACTCACAATCCGAAATTGTATATGTTGATTTCGTATTATGTATTTCATATATCCATATGTAAAGTTGGTTGGTAAAATAGTAACTAAAATATTAATTAAAACCAACTATTTACAATCTAAAAGAGAAGAAAAGTCAAATAACTATGTACAGATATCATACACTACATGACATGTTAGCGGCAAATCCTAATGTGTGGAAGTCCTAATGCGTAGTTAGCGACAAATCCTAATGCAAGACAAATGCATTCTTTTCCAGAACAACTATTGATTTTCTTTTTGAATGAACAAGAACCATTTCAGTCCGATTTTCTAACTAGGTCCTTCTGAATGGTTTCGATCTCTAACTACTTAGAAATAAATTGTGAAAACACGATTTTCTCATGTTACTTATTACTCAATCGAATTACAGACAGAAATATGATAAACGGGGGTCTGGAATAAGGATGTCCTAAATGGAATTTTTCAAAAAACTAATACGCGAGGGGGGACATTTATTTGGGACTCAAGAGTATATGAATTAAAAATTCTTCAGAGGCAAAATCGAGAAGATCCAAATCTTTTACAGCTACGTTAACTTCTGCCCATATTGGAACTAGTTCTAGATGAAGGGGACTGCCATTTATTGATTCAGTGTTAACAATAAACTACCCTCTAACAAACTGAGTGAATAATATTTGAAATTGTGATCTTCATCTTTCTCAAGATAATCAAGCAACTTTCCATCTGGAATAGTCCTTGAACTGGGAAAATGTATTCGTGAATAAATGCGCACAGTTAAAGATGAAGGAACTGTTTTAATTTAGCATCTATGAACATCGAAAATCTAACTTTCACATAAAATAATGATAAAAACTAAAACACTGTGAGACACAAGACCCATGTAGATTACGGTTATGATTTTTTATACTGATCAGGAATTTGTTTTATATTATATTTATATTATTTTGATATAAAGCAAAAAATGTTTCGTACTAGGTCGTTTACACGTATGATGAGGTCCACGCCAACATCCCTTTTGCAACAGTGTGCTGATGTGATTATGCTCATTGATCAGCATGCTTTACCATGTTTAATTTCATATTTATGATTTTCATATTTATCGCTTAGGATTTTCATTTCTATGTTATATTGATCATTCTTCTCAACTATAAAAGGCAATGAACAGTTACCTAATCTCTCAGTGAGATTCTTCTCGATTCTCTCCCAGTTCTGGGCTTGATTCTGATGACTGGATTGCAAATTTTCAATCTGTCGTAGCAGCGGTCGTGAGGCTAAAAGGCAATAAATAGCATATTCCAATGCAACTGACACAAATTAATTACATAAAAAAAGAAACAAACCAACTAAAATTTATCGGAACAAACGACTTCTTTAAAATTTTCAAAATTGTGAGATGAAATCATATTGTTTGCATCTGAATCAAACGTCTAAATTGCCCTACTATCATTGCTTCAGATCCTCTAACTGGTCGACCTAGTTGATAACAACGACGAGAATTCGTACCCGTTGCAATACTTTGAGACAATTCTTGATTTCGCGACTCTGCTCCATCTAGCCTCTACGATAACAAAGAGAATCAAATGGAAGTTAGACCGCATAGTGCTGAAAGATATTATACTTTAAATCCTCGAATAAGCCGTCCAGGGTACTGATTCATATCGGACTTGCAAAACTATCTGAACACATTTTCTAAAGTACTTACATCCTTTCTTGTATCCCTTTGTTCAGCTAACATGTTTTTCCCACTTTTGGTTAATATAACCCCAAATGTTTCTTATTCGTTAGCTGAAGATAGGTCAAGCTCGTTTCGACACGTTCTCTTATTACCACTTAATCAACGGTTATGTCCTAATTCTAGTCTCTAGCTACAGTTATGTCATAATTCTGGTTTTCTACATAAAAATAGCGTTGTTGAGATAATGAAAACTCCAGAAACCACCCTGGTAATGTTTTTCGTCGTGGCCTCCTACTCAAAAGCACTTATATCCACAACACAAAGGGAATGGTCTAAATACACGCATCAGTCAGGAACAAGGTCTTATTCGAAGGCTGTGGGTTTAATGAACAATTTGAAGTTCTAGCAAGGGAGCTTATTCAACAGGGGCATTTTAGAGTGGTGGACCAACCCAAGGACTGAAGGTAATAGAGTACAAAGGGAAAGCGGAATTCTTGTAAGAACAATGGCTAGCTACTAGAAGCTTTACCATCAATCAAATCACATCATTGATCAATTCGTATTTACATACTTGCGTCCATGGGACCTTCTGGCATCTATTATGAGACACACATTCGGTACCTTTTTTCATAAAATTGTTGTGTTCTTCTGTTTAGTAAGTAGTATATATCTGTTGCATATTGTAAGTACCATTCATAACAGAGCACGGTGGCCCTATGTCTCTTCTGGCTATGAATGGTACATTATATTGCAAATATTGTATTGGTTTTTAATCCGTGTCAATTACAAAAAACTTTACCAACCAAATAAAAAATAAAGCAATAATCACATTTTTCATACTGTTTAATTATATTGATATTATTGGATAATATGGAAAAGGGGATTATTGATATCATTAATTAATGATATTTTACATCACAAACAAGGTTTGCTATCTTGAAAAAATATAGTGGGAAGTAAGCAAAGAAAACTTACATGTTGAAGGTCCTTTATCTCCATTTGAAAACTATCTTCACGTCGGGCAGATGTCTGTTCGGTTCTTGTCAGACAGAGACGCAAACTATTGAGCTGAAATACGGCAGAAAATTTAAATGGGGCATTACGAAATGATCTCGTTCATCATAATATGTAATCTAACAGGCCTGCGGTGCTTATTAGGATAGTATACACAAGGATGGGCATTAAATAAATTTCATGCAGGCATGAAGGTAGTATAATCTTGTGGCACACAAAGAATGCCTGAAAATCTCTAATTACTAAGAGCGCCAAGTATTGTACTATAATTTCTGAGACTACTATCAAACAACTGAAACAAAAAATACGTGATTGTGGAAAAATAAAGGATATCGTTATACAGCTGAAAGGTATAATATACCAGGGTTGCTAGTAAAAAATGACATTGAGTAATCTATCGAATAAATGATGAGACAAAAAAGCACAGCCTTAATGCAATGTAAAATTTGGCCCAGTGGCTAACAAACTGAGGTCAGCTGTCCACCACAAAGAGCACCAGGGGGCCATGAAAGATTCCAGGGGACCTCAAGAGGCTGCTGTTACTTCTTTGACTCATTGTTTTATTGGCCTATATCAAAGTTGATGTTTGCTTTCCATGACATAATATCAATCATATCATCTATTTGTCTCTTCAGGGAGACCATGATTTGAACAATTATACTGTAGGGGACTGCCATACAAAATAATTTGAAAAGTTTTGAAACCACTGATTTAGACAGAAATATACCTCTTCTAGATGTGTAAGTTTTTCATGTTTTGCTTGATCTTCAACTTCCATTAATCTTTGCTCAAATTCGGCTTTTGTTGTCTTGAGGTGCCTAATTTCCTGCAGAAAGGATCTGTTCATGAAATGAAGTCCATAATGCAAAACAATAGTATAACAAAATGTAATAGATGCTTTAATTCTAGAAAAAGGAGCAACAAACAAACCTCAATTTCTGATTCTATATTGGCTTTCTCCAGATTCAATCTGTTAATTTCTCTAAAATGACACAATTTGCTACATTGATGAAAAATAATTATAGCAAGATAAGATTTATGAAATCCAGCTAGCTATCATACCCAAGTTCATCATCATTTTAAAACTTAAACCATACTACCTATAAGCAAACAACACAAACATACAACATAAAGCTACTGCAATACAAAGGTAAAAATCTTATCTAGTAGCTCAACCAATTAAGGGAAGAGCCCCCCTTTTTGTCATGTTAAAGTACATTATTGCTCAGCTACTATGCATTAATAAAGACATATTCTGAGAAATAATGGGGCATCTTGTTTATTATGTAGCCATGCAAAATCAGTAATTGCAGTATATACTGTACTATCTATGGCATGACAATTAATCAATATATAGTTCAAAATATAATGCTGTCTTGTATGCATGCACAAAATTTTTTCTATATCAAGCACTAAATTTCCTGTTTGATTCTTATAATTACTGGTCAGTTTGTACTGTACACTATAAGACACATATATCACCTACTGGTAGCCAGAATCCAATGTTGTCTGCATTCCCTTGATTTTATCTTCAGCATCATCTAGCTGGTCCTTCAATTTTGAATTTTCATCCTCTTGTTGGTCTGTTATTGATTCTAAAGTCTTGACTTGATCTGAAAAGAAATTCAACAACCCTCATCATGATCAAAGGTCTCATAAAAACTGTCTAGCTAGTATTTCTCAGAATTCATATAAAATATACTAAATATGCATACTTGTGTGCTGTGCCAACTAAATGCACTAAAACAAAGTAAACTTAAATGCAATAACACAAATATAGATCAAAGATGTAAAATAATAACCTACCTTAAACTCTCATTATTTAAATCCTGATTGATATCAATTTGGAGACAAGAGAAGAAATTGCAGAGTAAATTACTTTATCAAAATAGCTACCTTTCAAAGCTTTCTCTTGTTCGCTTTTCTCTTTCACTGTTTCTTTCAATTTGCTTATTTCTGCATCCTTCTCTTCAATTTGCTTCCTAGTAAAATATAAATCTTTTAGATAGGAACACAATCACAATAAAACCATATAGATATATACAATATAAACTCTCTTCTTACTGCACTGCTGGAAAATGCTTAATCTCAGATGAGAATCTTTACAAACTACTTACATTCTTGTGAGAAACAAATTCTGATAACTTTTTAATAATTTTTAGCATTTTTTACTTTATTTTCAAAAGTGGCCTGACTGAACCTCCCAAAAACTGTCATTTCTCAAATATTTGCAAAAGAACTCTTGAAATACGAGCAAGTCTACAAACATACAAGTCTAAATGCATGAAAAAACTAAGAACAATGAGCAGTGGCAAAAATTATCTGGTCACTACAAAATAAAGAGCATGTATGCTATGCTCTGTACATGACAATTTGTAATACTTTTTCAAGCATGAATAATCTCAACAAAGAAAACATTGCAGTATCATCAGCTTATCTAAAGCATTCAACTACAAGTGATGCAGCACTTTAGGGGATTTCTTTTAACTCCTTATATCACTAATATACTAATTTAAAACAAATCGAAAGGCACACTCACATAATCTGCTCTGATTTCTCCTCTAGTGTCTTAACTTTGGCCCGGAATTTCTTTAGCAAATTGTTACTCTTAAGTTCTTTCTTTGACAGAGCTTCACCTAAATAATATCCAAAAACATAACACAAATTTTTGTCAACTTCTCTAATAGTGATTTTCAAAATCTAGCTTAATATATACATATTTTTATGTGTAAACTAATCTAAATCAATAACTAAATTAAAAATAAATAAACAAAAATATTTTTGAATTCTATTAACTATCTAACATAGAATAAAACTAATTCAAAATTTAAAATTGTCCAATCATTGCAAATTTCCTCATGCATCATTTAACTAAAAAACTCTCATAGTACACAAAGCTATTTTTCTGAATGTCCAATCCAAATGTTGATTTTGAATGTGAGAGTCTATGAAACCTTCCAAAGAAATTCTGTGGAGCATAGTGGACGCTACTTAAAGGTACTGCAATAATGTGCAGAAAACTGATTATAATTTGCTAAGCAACTCATGAGTCATTGGGTTTGAATGCAATTTTTTTAATGAAAAATGTTTGCAACTCAGCAAATCTTCTTGACATTATCACAAATACCTTCTACAAGCAGTTCTGCAATTTGGTCTTCCTTCTCCTTTATGCTTCTCATGTAATCATCAATCAGCTCATCAGAACTACAGAAAGCAATGAATGTCACAAAGCAACTGAACTAAGACTAATAAAAAATGACTGGGACATCCTAATCAAATCTTTATTGGGAAATAAAACAGAGAAAATCAAAATACTCTCACTTCTTTGTCAGTCTCTTAATAGTGTCTTCCAGTTCAATTTTCAGCTCATCTCTTTCCTGTAAAAATTAACATTCAAAATCCATAATAAGTAAGAAGATCTTCTACTGTACTTGAAAGACAACAATTTAGCACAATGTTCAACAATGCTACACACACCACTGGGTTGTCCTATCAAGAGGGGCACAGTGGCTGGTGGGGCAGAGGGAAAGGGGACCACAGTCTTCTATAGCACAAAATCTGTCAGAAATTTTAGACTTGTTCTATGTTAATATAATTTATGTACCACTGCAATCATTTTTGAGAGCCTGAAATTAAGGAAAATTGTTTGAAAAATTGTGCTATATAAAGTAGCTAGTAAAGCACAACTGATACTAATATGCTGCAAGTTCATTTCTTTTGAGAGTGTTTTGCAGCAAAGCATGAACATCTAATAGCGAAATCACATGGCATTTCGTTAGATACTTTAGGTACAATTCCACTTCCTTTCCTGAATCCTACAACTTATCTTGCTTCAAATCTAACATCAACAAACTTGATCTCATCTCCCTAACTAATTAACTTTCCTTTCTCTTTCTTCCTTTTTCAGGGCTTTGTTATAGGCTGTACTAGCCTTTCCCCGACATTACTTACTAAAAAAATAACCAATATATATTCCCCATCAAAAAATGGCTTACTTTCTTAACTGTCTTCAATTCAATTCTCATCTCATCAACTATGTTTGTAAACTCATCCCTCATTTCTCTGATTACTTCATTCTCACCAGATTCAACTTGCTGAGCTTGCTCCAACTGACTATAATTGAATTAAACAATAGTGGATTGAAAAAAATCACCAAAACATACATCAAATTACAAAATAGTTGTTTATAGCAGATACTATTACAGCAATTAATATGTACAACTTCAACAATAAATGTAACATTGATTCTCAAAGAATGAAGTGCTACACTAAAACCAAATGGTGTCTAGCACCTTGGTGAACATGTTTTGAGAAAAAACACATTTATCATACAATCATTGCTTACATTTATAAGCTTCAATCCTCATTCTATAACCCCAATCAATATCTAATAGAAAACTTTTAGAAAAGCTGGTAAAAATATCACAAAATGACGAAAAGGAATGGGTCTATCAATGACACTGTATAAAGCCTACTTTCGTAATATAGCGACTGCCTCTTGCAAATCAATATTCTCTTTGCTTAAAGCAACCATTCTTGATTCCCTCACATCAACTACCTCCTGTAATCTCTTGATCTCCTAAAATTAGACAATATACTCTCTAGATGATGCACAGCTTTTCAGAACATTAAAATAACACCACTATATTACAGTCTCAGGTCTGTATATTACTTCGGTGCCAAGTGTTGGGACAACATTTCCATATATATTAAAATCTCACCATCTGCCTGTAAATTTCACAAACAACTTAAATCATTTCTCGTAAACAACTATCAATCATAAGTAAATTATAATCAACTGCTACAATCCTAAGTAAAAATGTTCTTTAAATAAGAACATAACCCAATGCAAAAAGATATTTACATGCTTAATAGCTACCTTTGGAAAGTATGGAAGGGAATGGGGCTTTTTCCTCAATTAGCCTAGCTACAGAGAGAGCTCCTCCCTAAGAAATTCCCCTGTGTTCATCTACTTCTATGTTAGTATTCTGTCTGTATGTTTAACTTAGATTTTCTTTATCTTGCATTAAATGTATTTTTATTTGCACTGTATGTAGAGGAATTTTGAAAACATGAAACTGAACTGAATTGAAACAAGAGAAAAAGAGACTCATGTTTGAAGGAAACTACAAGCATGCTATCACTACCTTGTGAAGTTCAGTAGTTTCTGGGCTGATCATAGATGCATCTTCCTCTATAGGCTCAGGTTTAACTGTCCAATCAGTAGAACTGTCTGTATTTCCAATAAATTGGGATTCACCCTCAATATCTTTGATTTTCTGCTCTGCTGCACAACTTACAATATCAATAGCACATGTCTTAACATCATTGCTAACATCATCAATACTATTTCTGAAATCATTTGAATGTGGTCCCCCTAGCTGTTTGTCAGAATTTCCGTCCATTGGACTATAAACTTTATCATGATACTCATTTGGATTGCTGTCTAACACTGAGTCACTTTCTGTCATACCATTTTCCTCTTTCCTATGACCACCCTCAATGTCAGTAGAAAGCTGCTCTTTAACCACATCTAAAGATTTATCAGATTCTTTAGAAATATATTCCTCATTAAAGTCTGATTGGTCATTCCATTCTCTACCATCAACAATATCAGGTTCCTTAACAGTTAAATCCTGATTTTCAAGTGACTCTTTGATATCCATATCATTTTCATCCAAGTGTTCTATCTCACAGTTTTTCATATCATTCTCATAATCATCAGAAACAGTATCCTGAGCACTTGAAATTTCTCTACTACTATCACCAATAATCCCCAATTGTGTATATTCTTCTTCAGATACCAATGGTGGTTCTCCTCTTCCTACATCATTCTGTTTAGCACAATCTAATTGACAGCTGCTTGAATCATCAACTTCAATATTGTCTGATGCATCAACATATTCACTATTATCATCATCATTATCATTATCAATACAGTAATTCTGATCTTGCAATATTGTATTTCTTGATTCATTTGTAAGATTATTGCTAGTGACAGCCTTTTCAGCCATATCAACATTCATTGACACATTTTCATATTTTGTTTGCTCTGTTTCCATAGTAGATACTCTGCCAATAGAGGGCTCACTTTCACTTAAAAGATTATTCATAAAATTTCCATTGCTCTCCTCTTGTCTATCCTTTTTAACATCTTCTTTTCCTGTAGATTTTGCCTCCCTGTAACTTTTTGCAACACTCTCATCTAAGAAACCTTCTAATGAATCCTTATCAACCCTTTCTTTCATATCCTTTTTGACATGTTCCTTTAATTTTGTATTTGATACTTCTTCCTCAGATGTGTCAGGAGCATCATACCTGGTATTTCCCTTGGAGACAGCCTCAGTGCTACTGCTTGAGAGTGATCTAGAGCTTCTTTTATTCTTTGAGTTTGGCTTTTGGTTAACTAACTCAGAATTTCCTGTAGCAGTTATTGATTGGGATGTTAACTTGCCCTTTGTTTCTGATTTTAACTTGGGTGTTGAATGCTTATCTGATCCTAAAAATGATGAAAAAAAGGACTCTTCTTCTAGGGCATTGCTCTTGTCCTTCCTCAATCTACTTGTTCTGCTAGCATCATCACCATAATCATCTTCCTCTTGAAACTTTGATTGCTGATGAGATCTTGAAGATGCCTCAGTATAACTTCTTGATTTTGCTGCATACATGGATCGACTGCCTGCTGTAACTCCTTCATTTTCATCCTTAATATCTAATACTTTATCAATGGACTTCTGCGCCTGAGAAATAGCCGACTTAGCCAAACTTGAAATTCCAGATGTATTAAACCAACTCATAGCTCTCTTTTTTGCACAGTTTCCTGCTTCTTCCTAACTCTTCTTGGTATTCCCCATATTATATTCAACTACAACCGTGCTAAATTTCCGGAAATTATTCGAAACCATATATATATGTGTACCAATACTCTTGGTCTGAATCTTGGTCTATGCAATTGACTTGGGCCCATACAGTCTACTCAGTTTACACGGTGCTTATTACATAGATCCTCTCTAGCAATTCAGTATGCCCTTTCAGTTGTCTGGAATCTTTTTGATGTAATAAAAGTTCTAGAAGTACTCTACAGTCCAATGCGTATTCATCTTGGTAGGTTTCATACATAACAAAGTTGGAAAACGTAGTTGTTGTTGTACACGTATGCAAAAAGCTGCTTCTGCGGGGCTCCTACTCAGGAGTCACTATTTCGTGCAGTTGATACTATTTTTCCCAGAGAAATAGTACAGGGGAACCATTAAAAAAACTGTGGCAGGCCCGTAGACACTGCCGCAGACACGTAGACAAATGAAAAAAGTGTGTAACATACGATCGTAGGAAAAAAGAACTTTGCAAAATTTCAGAAGCAAAGACAACATCTTCTGGAGTAGAGTCATTATCATTTAGGGGAAGTTTTCTTTGGAATACCCGTAATGACACCATAAAACAAGAGCCTTTACTTGCGCGTTTTAAAAACAAAATAAAGCATTGGGCAGGTAAACAGTGCACAACGTGCAGAATATGCATGCAATCAGAACATGATACCAGTTTTGTTCTTTTTGTCAATTTTAGATATTTTTTTCTTTTTATATGTGTTGCAGTTAAGTTGGTCTTAATTAGTATTTAATGCTATTGTAAACAACAAAAATTAAGAAAAAATGAATACGAATATGCTCTAAAATATTCACTCAAGTTGTATAAGAAATGACTTACACTGTAATTTCTATGTTACTCATTGCAAAATTGACTTCTACATCCATGCCCCCCCCCCCAATCCTTTTCAGCTATCTAAGGTATCTAAGGTACTTCCGTAAATTGAATAAAAAGACTGTCAGAGATTAGAGATACATGCTATTGTCTTACAAGATACATGCTATTGTCTTACAAGATACATGCTATTGTCTTACAAGATACATGCTATTGTCTTACAAGATACATGCTATTGTCTTACAAGATACATGCTATTGTCTTACAAGATACATGCTATTGTCTTACAAGATACATGCTATTGTCTTACAAGATACATGCTATTGTCTTACAAGATATATGCTATTGTCTTACAAGATACATGCTATTGTCTTACAAGATATATGCTATTGTCTTACAAGATACATGCTATTGTCTTACAAGATATATGCTATTGTCTTACAAGATACATGCTATTGTCTTACAAGATATATGCTATTGTCTTACAAGATACATGCTATTGTCTTACAAGATATATGCTATTGTCTTACAAGATACATGCTATTGTCTTACAAGATATATGCTATTGTCTTACAAGATACATGCTATTGTCTTACAAGACAGGCAGTTTTAGGCTCAGTAGTGAAAATTTCTTAGTTTTTAATGATTTCAGTATCAAATGTCTCTTAAGTCGTTCTTACTAATTCAGACTGTCCAACTGTCCCACTTTGAGCGAGGCAGTCCCGCTTTCAGAAGAATTGTCCCGCGTCCAGTACTGACCTCGTTTGGCACACAGTTTGTACCAGTTTTTAGGCACTGTTGATGATTCACCCAAACTACTTTCACGAAAAAGCTATAGGGACGGTCATCAAAATAAAACAAGTTAGAATTAGGTGACAAGCTGTATGCTCTAAGAACTGCGGTACTTGACTTTCAAATTACCAGTTTGCCCATTTTTACTGCTGGTATAGAAGTTGATGAGTTCTGAGCTTTAAATTCACAATATTGGCACAGTTGATACCTACCAGCCTGTCTACAGTACCCTTCTCATAATCATACGTGCACTTCTGGTATTGCCAACCAGCAATGCTAACAGTTAAGGATGGTTCTCTATGGTACCAGAAATTGACTCGGAAGGCACACCTGGACGCACAACTGTCGCACCTTTACTGCCGTTGAAGCTGAGCGTAGATGAAGACTGTTTCAGTTTTAAGCCACCAAAGGCTTTGTTTGAAATAAACACCGCAATTATTGAATCAGATGTACTTTATGGCATTGTAATAAATATAATTTTTGTGCAAGGCATTATGTATACCACTTCAAACATAATGAAATGTGTCAAGTTTTCAAAAGGTGTCCCACTTTGACAAGCTTAGCAAGTTGGACGTCTGCTAATTACATTTGAGTTCTGATGCTGAAAAGAGAACAGCACTTGTGCCGTGCTGAAGGATTCATGAGTGCGGGTGGGGTGGGGGGTGGGGTGTTTTACAAGAAGTGTACTAACAAGGTACCGTAATTACAGATAGGATATGATCATTAAGCCATATTTCACCAACGGCTTCTGCGAAAAGTGGGGATGAGTAGTGCACCCAATGCCCTCAACCTCAGCAGGGCCCTGGATAGCAACTTGTACAATCGTACAGTGCTAAACAGAAAGACACGTGTTGAACAGAAGTAACATAGATATATATAGACTAGCATATGACATATATGCAAATATGTATACAAACTTATCGACTTTGTTAGGTCTGGAAAATCTAATATTGATCCTACTTAATTTTTAAAGCAGATGAACACTACCTTCCTATTAAAAGGTGTTTATTTTCGAGAGAACATACTGTACAGCCTAAGAACTGTAGCCTTGAACACGAACAGCGGTCTTGAAAATGAAAATTAGTGAACCACTAGCCTATGGGTGTAAGAATCAGTGAGTACTTCAGCTATGAATTTTTGTGGCAAATAGAGGAAATGTTAAGGGAGTATATCACATTAGGTTCCTTGAAAAAATTGGGTGCGCTACTGGACGATGTTTTTAGATTCCACCTATAAACTAAAACAGTCTGTTACATAGTGGTCTTGCAAATTTACTTTATTTCAGACCTTACCTTACTGCTTCCATGCGTTTATTTTGTCGCAAAAGTTATGAATAACTCGCAGGGGTGTCACAATCTTTAGCCCTGTTCATAATGGTTGCGTAGTTCATATTGAGAATGACATCCAATTGATAGACAGGCACAAATGTTTTTAATCAGTTTTAACAAAGCGTTATCAGCGTTTCTACTCTCTAAATACAGCTTGAAACAAATCCATGTGAAGAAAATTAAGATGCGAACTTGAATGTTAATAAGTTTAGAGTCTTAAAAAGACGGCGTAAATATCATGACTAAAATATATATCATGGTATCGAATATTTACAAAGGTAATGAAATGTTCATCTGTTAAAAATAACAATCAGTTGAATGAAAACCCAGAGAGGCCGTGAGAAATACTCTACTTGGATAAAGGAAAGCTAATACAGATATCTCAATTGCAATGGTTAAACTCCCTAAGGAAAAATCTTGCATGAAATTTTTCAGGTATATTCCATATTTTGAATGACGAAGCTTTTACACAGCTTACGAAACGAATCCTTGCGAAGTATGGTATGGAGGATGCAAATCTTACGCCAAATTTTTGAACATATGTTGTTTCATAACTAAGATTATACTACCACAAATGAGCAATTGCAATGTAGAACTTACTGATTGCATTGGTTATACCTATATCCATAGAGCATGTTACGAGTTAATCTTCTCAATGTGATCCAAAAGCGCATGAAACCAAAATGGCTTGGATCCAAAAGCACTCATAACAAGTTGGACCGAATCTAATATGGCAAAATCTATACTAGCAGTTGCTAATCGGAACCAAGGGAATTGTTTAATCATTAATGAGACAATGCAACCAAGGCTGGTTTAGCATAAGAATTCAATCACTACATGAGTGCTCAGAAAGCGAAGTCTCTCTGCTTGTAGTATACAGAATATATGTGAAAATATCGAAAATTGTAGACGATTCGACATAAATTTAAATCAAGATTACCTATGACGTGTTATAATCAAAACTTCTACAACTCACGGAAGCATATTTTCGAAAGCATGATATATATATATATATATATATATATATATATATATATATATATATATATATATATATATATATATATATATATATATATATATATATTCGTGCTTTCGAAAACGCATATATATATATATATATTTATTATCTATCATCAATGAAAGTATCAATACATAACTAATGCACAGCTATAAACTAATGGAAAGTAAGATAATTAACATCTATTACAAATCTATCAGGATTCGATGAGGCCTCGATGCTAGTTCAACTATAAACTCCTGAAAACGAGGGTCAAATTTATTTGTTATTGAATTTCTAAGTATAGAGAGTATAGCAAATGTACCTAATTAACTCTGGTGGATGGCACATTCTACTTCTAAAGGTACCAATATAATTTTATTAATATTACCTATAGAACACCTAATGTATAACCTGCAGTTTGAGGTAAACCTGTCAATCAGCGCATGACACTATTGTCCGCAAAGTGATATTCATCCACAATGGCCAGCAAATGAAGTTTATTTGTTTTCTAGTAAACTCTCTAAAGGTAGATGGCAATCATTGAACTGTTTCTTGACAACCGTGAGTGCTTAAATTCGCCGTTGCTTCATTCCTTTGAGATCCTCACTCCACTATAAATAACTGACATTGGCAGTACCACTTCTACCACCAGGACACATTGGAAAATTGAAGCGAGATCATGCGAGATCCCGGTAATTCTCTGAGTGTATGGTGCGTAAATTCTTCTCAGATCTAAATGTTATAGTTCATCGAGTAATCGTTGGTCGGAGATTTCTTGTAAGAAATAGGTGTCCTTTTTTCGTTTCTGTTCTTTCGTGGCAGTGACATTGTTGAAGCTGCCCTGTAAAAGTGAATAGCAGTGGCACTCTTAAGAGTTATGAAACGTGTATTGTCTACTTTCTAACGACGTATCTACACGGCCTAATCACAAAGTTTCCCCAGCTAGTAAAAATTCCTTTAAAATGCTATGATGAGATTTGATATGAATTCCTTGAAATGATTTTCCAGAGAATATTTAGTGGAACTGAATTGAATGCCAGGCACCAACAATCTCCTGAGATGAGGCTTTTATTAGACATGAGAGAAATTCTTGGAAACGACCTTCCAAAGAGTGCTTGATGTAACAAAACTACAACACCAGGGGCAAAAGATCTCAAGCGATGGGACGGTAACAAGTTGCGGCATAAATTCATGGAAATGATTTTTCAGGGAGCGTTTTGTTGAACTAGATAAAGTACAACAATAGACTTGTGAAGCATGTAGAGTAGAAGGCCTTACCGTCGTGCGATGGGTCTTCTGTACAGGTACACGAATAAAATGATGACAACAACAATGATGACACTACCAATTGCAACACCAATTATCAAAGGCAGTGGTGTATGGTTTTCATAGGCTGAAAAACAGTACAAAATGTTACTGCGCGCTTAGGATTAAACGGTACAGATTGAATTTGCCTGTTAGGATATTCGCAGAAGCATGCATTGTTGGCTTTGTGGCATCTATGCCAACTGGACAGTGCCTTATTAAAAGGACGTTGTCGAACGGGGTCAAAGTAGCACAAACCCTCTTCACTTTAGGTGTCCGATAGGTGACCTTATTGTATATTAATGGTATTTAGTCTATTAAAACCTAGATCATTAGCTTAATAGCACACTATTATATATAAAATGAGTGCTGAGGTGAGTTATATGGACATTAAACATCTCCCCGTCACTGTCATTCAACGTATTCTACTTCTTAAACACAGTATTTATATTACGTAGTTAAAAATAGATATTAATAGAGCATTGAGAACTTTCGAGTTTGGAACTAATTCATCATTCAGAAAAATCAATTTTAACAAATAATGTTACATGTAGCGAAGCCATGTTAATGAAAGACTATTCCAGGATATAAGTGACTCAGCAATGACTTAGATATATTCGATTAATAATAGAACATTTCGAGACAAACTCGTCCCATCTTCACCTTAGTCATTAACATTGGTTTTTCCGGATGATGACTTACATTTAAGTATGCAAACTTGACAGTTCTTTCTGGTTTCTGGCTCTCAAAGGCCATTTGTCGCGCATAGGATCATAAGCATAGGAGGCGGGGAGATGGGAGGGCTGCAGACCTTCTATTTGGGCAGAAATCTATTTCATCCGGGCAGTCTCTTCAGAAAAAACTACAGTTTTCCCAAAAATAGCTTTAGCTTAACAGGGTTAAACAACAACTCATTCCTGAGGGCAAAATATCAGTGATTCGGGAAGACAGTTTGTAGCCCCCAAAATAAGCCTCTATGCTCACGCATAGGATAGGTATCTTGAAATTCACGTATAACACTAAAAATAGATTCCTTATCTTTCAATGGAAGTCAGTAAAATATTGTGTTCCCATCGACCTAAGATGAACAATCTCTATTCTTATACTACTTACACTCACTCTCAGGATTCTTTTTTGTCACAATTTGATTTCTATCTGCTGTATTTGTCTTGCTGGATGTTGGATCAATAACATCGTTCATAATTTTGCCAGTCGTCAATTGCTTAGTTGTTTCAGTCGTAGTTTTAACAGCGCTTGTTGGAGCAGCTTCGGTAACTGAAAGAGAATTCAAGTTTGTCGGATCGTAATATGTTGTCTCATATTGAGCTCATATAACTCTACAAAAGTGTTTTGAATGTATGTTACTTAGGGCATACTGTATCGCACAAAGGAATCCTTTCTTTGTGCATGGAGTTTTATTAGAGTCTCTATAACCTTTTTATTTTCGTTACATTTGATACATAATTTTGCAATATCGACATATTTCTTAATGATCTATGTTTTTATGCGTTTTGCTTTATTATCAAGAAAAACTTTGGCTGGGATTCATTCAAGAGGAGTTTAGTCAATGTTTTCATGACAGCGAAAAATACCGAATGATTGTCAAATGAGAGTGAAAATAATGGAATAACTTAAGACATATTGGGAAGACTCTGCGTCCCCCACTCTATGTATGTCTGCCAGTGTACAATATGATTTAATGTGCGTAAGCTATTGATTGTAACTGATAACTTTAACTGTATCGCATTTTACTACATAATGAGAATTTGCCACTTTATAGGCGAAATTCATGGTCTTCTTGAGTTATCGATTAATATCTAGCTTGAGTTCACTTTCTCATGCAAATTATTACCGATTGATTTCTATGGGCACTTTATCAGTCAATTTGCAGCAGCTGATCACTTTGAGTCCACTCATTCTGCCTACATTGATTTAACAGAGGCCACTAGTACATTGTCGTAAATATATAAAGGGTGCATCGGTGGTCAGTACATGTACCTTGCCGAATATACATTAGAATCGTCCAACTTCATGCTGAAATGCCTATTACCCACGTCAGAAGGCATTTGACCTCATCACATCACCCAAGTCAGGTATTGACAGGGGGCTATTGGTGCAAGGATTGCCAATTAGAATTAAGAACCCAGGCCTAGGCTAGGCCTGAAGAGGTAATTGACAAACTGAAAGATCAAGCACTGTATATAGAAAGCAAAAGATGCGAGGTAGCAGTTTGGGGTCTTGAGTAATGTTGAAAATGCTTTTTGGAACCAATTTGGTTGGTGCAAAATGGATGGCTGAGCAAATCCTAGCCCGTTAGGTTTGAGAACAAAACTGCAAATCATACCACAGTTAGCATCTTTAATTGCTTCTTCGACAGTTTTATTCAGGTTTGTGCAGCGTATATACTTCAAATCAACTATCTTGCTCTTTATCGATTCATCTGAAAGGTCGCTCTTTAATTTGCAGGTGCATTTTATCGGATTGCTCTTTAATTTGCTGGAAAAGAAAGTCATTCAAAAGTGAAATAAAAAATCCAACGTAAGTCTTTTTGTTGTAAATAGCCAGTAGAATGCTCAGTGATGCTAAGGTTATAGCCTAAGGCAAAAATTCATTACAATTATCTCCCCTGCTGTAATAATCATTATTTCTTCTTGGAAACATTTAAACAAGTCCGAAAATTAATGCTATTCCTGCTCAAAACTAAGACCTGCAGTTGATATGATTAGGGCATTAAAGTACGTTATTCTCACAGTCCTTATATCACAGTTGAATGGACTGTCCTGCAAATCGCATATTAAATTGTTAAACTTAAAACAGTCATCAGGTTTACTCACATTTTGGAGTATTTAGGCAGTATGCGAATCGCTTCTGTTGGAACTGTAGTAAACAGGTTTGATTCCAAATTTCTGCATTTGAAATAAGAACGGTAAAAATTAGATAAATCCAGAAGTTGTTGAACATATTGAACAGACCCCTTGATATTGGGAGTCACTTGGTAAATTGGCGTGTACCGTATTCATTAGTTGTGCAAGTACGTTCATTAATAAGCGATAGTACTGCAAGAGTCAATGAACAAGACAAGCCTAAGAGTTTGATGAAGATGATACAATTGGAACCTGATTAAATCGAGATGCGCTACACTTTTTTTTTATAAGAAAAGCACCTTTTTTCCTGAGGCTCAATTTTCTTAACTTTCACGAATTTGAGGCTGAGATTTTCTCAAGATTTTCTTAACTTTTGCAGGAATAAACTGGCTGAAACAGGCTATTCTGTATTTGTTGGGCCACCACAAGTCTCGATCTTTGTACGAGAGTTTGCAAAAATGAGCCAATATCAATTTCTGGTATGTAAAGAAGATGAACTGTAATTTTCTTAGCATTTTCTTGAACTTGAGCCTTGTGATTTTCTTAGGATTTTCTTAAGATTTTGGCCATTTGAGCCTCATTTTCTTATAAACTTTTTTCTTATAAAAAAACGTGTATTTTATTCAGCACGTTTCTATTTGAAGGTATCAGCAATAGGATGTGTAAGAAAGTGGGTGGCGGAATGGGCTCGGCACGGTGAACTCTGTTGCATTAGCGAGTAAGATATTACAGTGTTTGTGCATATTTGAGATTAGGATTATAAATTGAAAGGCTGCTGCAATGTTTGTATGACAGGATTTCTCCAAAAACTAGCTTCCATGATTGCTATATAAGCTGTACCACAATGCTAGGTGACAAATGCAACGATTCATCTTTAACTTTCAATAGAATTGAAAAACGTTAACTGAAACCATCTGTCAAAGAGGTCTATCTAAAACACTTTCTGTCTTATTAAGCTTCCAGCATTATAGTTATAATTTTTGCTACGCTTGACTAGAGTAAGCAAGCGTTACAAAGATTTCTTTTGAATGTTTCTCAATACAACAAAACTCGCCAGAGAAACACAACAATACATGTTTCAGGTCATTCTTAATATACACTCAGTTGCGTATGACAGCATGCTACATCATTGATTACATACCGAAAATAAAATGAAATATTTATATGATCTAATGATTCAATGTGCAACCTAAAGCAACTGAAAAACATATTAAGAATAAAATATTGTTGTGCTACATCGAACTCTGACTAATTTTACTGGATTGAGAAACTCTCAAAAAATGACTTTGACCAATTTTAACGTATTGAGAAATTTTCAAAATATAACTATGTAAAGTTTAAACTTTAGCAACAGTAGATTCCGAGTGTTGAAAGCTTAGAATGGTACAAAATAACCATTAACTAGCAATTTTCAAGCTTATGTTAATTACCCACAACATAAAATGAGGCTGGTACTTACAGATATTTTACCAAAGAGAGGTCTTTGAAAACATCTGGAGCCAGAGTTGATAAGCGATTCTTCTGCAAAGTCCTTTAGGGTAAAAAAATCTGGATATTTACTTGGGAAACGAGTGGTTAGAGTTGCAAATCGGCATCACCGCGCAGTTAATGATAGTAAATTTCAGAAAGGAATGGAGGTAAACTAGGAATCTGATATACTGGAATATAAGTGATTGGAATTAAAGCCATCGTCGTCGCAGTGAATGTAAATCTAAGAAAAGAAAGAAGGGAGAACTAGGGGTTGGGTGAAATTCGTGTAAGTCTTCTTTATGAGCTTGATAGTATTGCCGTACGAAGCAAGTGACATAAAAACGCCTGGAAATGCAGTTGTGAATAATTAAAATTGCCATATGTCAGCGAAATGATTATCTTCTAATCAAATGCCTGTTCCAGCATAAATTCAATCATGAGTTGGGTAGTAGCATTGTAAACGTAAGAATTTGATAGAAACTTACAGTGTTTCCAGTCTGTATAGCCCTTGAAAAGCACCAGGTGCGATCTTGGACAATTTGTTGTTCCCAAGGCCTCTGTAAAGTATGGGAATTCAAATTTCTTTAAGTAAAGGAACTCAAATTACAGCTTCCAAGAGAAGTGTGAGAATAATGAGTAAAATATGATTGTAAGATAGATAAATAATGTAGGAAGATGCATCAACTACACACCAGGCTCAGCCATTGTTGGTGGAAGGACCAGAGAAATTACACGGTTTTTTATACGAAAACCACTTTTTGATCTGTGCCTCAATTTTCTTAACTTTTCCTAAAATGAGGCTGAGATTTTTTTAACTTTTTTGAGAGTAAACTGGCTAAAAGGGGTAACCATTATTTGTTCAATCCTTCATTGAATCATTCGTCCCTTCATTCGCCTGTTCATTCATTTATTCATTCATTGAATCGTTCATTTATTCATTCATTGAATCATTCATTCATTCAATTAATTAATTAACTAATTACCTTTTCATTAATTCACACACAAATCATTCCCTCAGTACTTGAACAACTTAAAGCCAATGTACGGAATGTTTGTGAACCTGAGTTTTTATAGTTGGAAAACAAGAGACGGCTCAAAGATCAGAAAAGTTAAAGCTTTCAATGACTGCTTATAAGATAAAAGTAAAAGTTAGCCCCATACACGATTCGTACGGTTTGGAATGCTTGTTAGAGGAAACACTTACCCTGGGCTGTGGACAAAGAGAGGTAGGATAGTCAATCCTATCGCTTAAAAGACTGTGACGAGAATAGCAAGATTCAAGTAGTTGATTTTCTGCGTGCATTTTAAAGGTGTAAAAGAAAGGTACTAGTTAAGCGCACATATAATACTTTTTAATGTATATATGAGTAATCAAAATTTCCATGAAGTTCATTAGAAGCCAAAGAAATCTCCACACAAGTATACAATGAGAACTCAATGCAAACTACATCTAGTCTATTGTTCAATATGAATCTTAATACGGAAACGTAAGAGGGTACTTACAAATGAAACATCTTGGTGAGATCCTTGAAAACCCCTGAAGGTAGTATTTCTATTTTGTTATCTTCTAAATTTCTGGATTCAAGAGAAAAAAAGAAAACGAGTAAGATATGAAGACTGACACATTCAAAGTATAGATTGGATCAATACGTATTTAGTCCATAGTGTAAAAATAAACTTGGATTAAATTGTTAAATCTCCTAGGGTTGAAAAATCACCTGGTCTTTTTAGCTCAGGCGTCAAGATATCTGTAGTTATGTATTCATTATATCAAGAAAATCTGCTATCATATTCAATAATTCATACTTACAGGTCGTAGATGCCTTCAGCTCCAGCAAACATAGCAGGTCGTATAACTTTAATGAGATTAGATTTCCAATCCCTGTTGCGGAAAGTTGAAATCTATTAATACGGGTGTAACGGTCAATAAAGAAATCATCAACATATATGAAAATCATATTCTAAATTACAGATATACTTGACACAAACAACAGATCTTAACGGGGCACCGCATGAGACATTATGAAACAAATCTTTTAGCCTTGAATACCGAATAATCGTCCTTCTGACTGCTAATTTTCAAAATTTACCCCAGTTCAAAATCATATCAAAACATACAAATCCCCTGACATCAACGGTATCCAATAATCATATATTATTAATCACAACACACTTAAATCGCTATGGTATCGCATGGCATATTTTCATTGCAGAGCAATGCAATCTTTACTTACAAAAGAAACTTCGCTGTGGAACCTTTGAAAATCCCATCTGGTAGGTTTTCAAGTAGATTCCCCTCTAGGTAACTATAGAAGAGACGATAAATGTAACATTAGATGTAAGATCAAACCTGCAGGTAATGGGCCGGAAGCATATTAGAGCAAGACAAATTTGAATAAAAAGTTCGTCGACTGCAGTGCTAGGGTTGGTGAAATCATAACTCATAATCCGAAATGTGCCGTGTGTTCTACATAAAAAATGGATAGTTGTAGACTGTTGCTTGATACCTAGCATTTGCTACGTTTCAAAACTAGATGGTCGTAGTCCACCAAAGTGTAAGCTCTTGTGAGTAGCGTGCTTCGTTAACAAGAAAACAATAAGGATTATATTTGCCCACATTTTCTGTTGACAGCTCGACTGGGCTCTAAATCAGTATAGCCATCCGGGAATATCAATCTTGAAAGCATTTGCTAGACTTCTAGTTTGAACTTGCCTTATATATAAACGCAACAATAATCTCAATAGCAGCATACTTCAGTCAAAACTCACTTTCATATCAACAACTTAATACTGAATGCTAACATTTAAAATTTACAAAGAAGCCTTGAAACATACAAATGAATTAATGATCCTGGTGCTGTTGAAGAATTGGCAAATAATTCCTTTCCAATAGATTTAATTTTGTTGTATGAAGTGAAACTGAAAGGTCAAGACATAGGCAATATGATTTGAAGTCGAATTTAACTCAAACTCATAGACATTGCTTCTGTCAAGCAAGGCATCACATGTTATCAGATCGATCTGGGAATATGCTCAAATACACAGTTAAGGTATGGGAGAACGTAAAAAGTGCAATAATTGGTGCAACTAAGTACCCAGGAATACCGCCATTAAATTGTTGCTCAAGTCTTCTAATATATAAGTGATCATAGATATACGTCTTTAAATTGAGTTGCTGATGATTCCAGTAATATATTGTAGATTAGTCTTAAGCAATGAGATAAAGCAATACCAATTTACTAATCTTTGGTAAGCTTGTCACGATAATTTAGATTCAAACAAAGTGCGGGAGGGAGACATGGTGGCTTTGTGTCAGATATCTCTGCCAGCAAAGCAAGCTGCCAAATGCTTGAGAGCTCTGATTAGGTCTATTGTCTTCCAACCTAATTGACCAATCATCATGCAGGATTCTGGCCACACATACACATCCCACAGCCAAATGTTGGCTGATTTTGCATGACGATTGATTGACGGTAGCATTCAAACATTTGGGGGCTATGCTATCTCCACCAGGTGTAGTGTCGTTGCATGAATTCGTAATTGTGAATCGCGTAGTACCTTCCCTGCGGGGGAGGAAGAGTGAGTAATTAGGAAGAAATGTCTTACATTTCTCGTAATCTGTGTAGATTTGCAAATATCCTATCTGGTAGATGTTCAATTCTATTTTGCTCAATGCTCCTGAAAATCAATAGTATCGCTGTCAGAAAAAGAATCTCCAAAGAGATATTGATGAGTATCAATGAAAAAAAAGTAAGGTCATTAAATCAAAAGAGGCAAGATGCAATAGAAAACGATAAGCAATCAATGTATCGTGAAGAAAAAACATTAAGAAGTGAGATCAGTGCACCAAACGTCTGCGTTAGAAGGAATCTAACATCTTTCTTCTTAGTACATGACGAATAGTTGATGATCAGACTTCGTACAGTTAACTGACTGTCGTTACTAGCATTTTATTTCGCTCATATTTTCGAATCTATCAGTTTCAAATTAATTCCTAATTGACTTGAAATATAGAGGAACTTTTAACCAGACTTGCTGCAAGCAAACAGCTTACAGAACAAAAATAAAGCATTTTATTAACTGCTGTATTTTCTGTAGTAGTTTACTTGATTCTTGCACTGGGCTGTTGAGAATACTTTTGTATATATTCAAATAACCTAGGAAATTATGTCATAGGATGAGGGATTTAGTAGAAATAGGAGGTTAGGCATATCGAATATGTTGCAATGAAAGAAGAAACTCTTGGGAAAGGTTATGAAAAAGAAATTGGTATAAAGAAATCAAAGACCAAAGAAGAGGATCTAAGAAACACCCTTTGCTTATCAGCGGGAATGGGAATACCAATGTCAAGAGCAACGTGATTGGAAACAATTATGTTCATATGGCCTACTCTCTTGAGTCTAAAGCTTGAATCGAGTATTACATCATAGCAGTAATAAGTCTTGCAACAATGACCATGTAGATGTACTATGAATATTCCATCTATGATTATAACTTCATGAGAAATCCCCTGCTAAGGCTCTTAAATTGATCTAAGAAAGAGTTATTCTATAGAAATAAACCTAATGCAGTTGGATTGTTGTTAAAAAGCCTAGAAATAATGAAAGATGCTCAAACACAGAATGCTTACAAGGACTGAGTGTTTGGTAGTAAACTTGGAAAGTTCACTGGTAATCTTGTTATCTTGTTTTGACCAAATCTCCTGAAATGGAACAAAAAGATTACCGTATGACCTCTTCAATACTTTCTCATGTACAAAAGAGGATCATAGCATTTAACTGGAGGGGATCAGATACTTACTTGCGGAAAGAAAGAAAATGGCCTATCAAATGATAGAAATCTATGGGTGTACAAAGAATAACAATTAGCGAAGATAAATCATTTCCGCTCTTTAGGCATGCCATGGAGATATTAATATGACACAAAAGGGAACAAGAAATGAAGCTTAGGAAATGAGCAAGGAGAAAAAAATATTAATTATGCAAGCATTAGTAATTGGGCATTGAGAAACCACTCTTAGTTGCATAGGAAGGAGCAGCTGCTCCACGAATCAGTCAAAAAGATAGTTAAGAACTCCTTCACGTCTCCTTCCCTTATTTTCAATGTTCAATGGAAGTGCTTGTGTACCAAAGAAGAAGTCACTAGTCACAGGGATCACTTTATTACACACAATATTTTTCTATTCCACACATAGGATACGTTCTTTCTCCCCTTCTTTCTCAACTTCTGTGTATCTGTAGTTCTTTATCATTTCCTTTATATCATGGGCTGATTTGAAAGTCAGGGCTTCATCAATGCACAAAAAAGATTAAAATACTGCCCTTAAAATATAATTCCTTTCAAACTTCATTTTATGATATACGATACTCTGCGAAACTCTTGGGAAACTTAAAGACATTTTGAGCTGCTTGAGAAAATCTCCTTTCTTCCCTAATAAATATTGCTGACTTCCACAGTTGTAATCGCAGGAGACTGAGCGATTCACTCTCAAGTAACGTCCAAGCGACTAAATCTTTATCTCAACATTGTGTTAAGGGGATTGGGGATTAATATCCTTCGAGCTTGGACGGAAACTCATTATCATAAAACACAGTATTCAAGTCAGTGTGTGTTCCAACGAATTTTCATTGTACGTTTTAAAGCTTTAAATGGTCCAATTCCCTGGTTACGTCATCGTCATTTCAATTCTAAATGTAGCATCCTGGCTTGGAAGATTGAATTAGCTAGCAGTTCTCACACTACTTTTAAAGCTAATCGTTTATCTCGCAGTATCTTATCCGCACAAACCTCGTAATCTTGACGAGATATTGGATTTAGCAGAAATGTAATAAGATTGCTAGAAGACAAAATCGTATTGAAGATGCTATAAGCATTTGCAGAAGCAAATCACATTTGAGGACATTTTTGCTAAAATGGTTCAGTTCATTATAAAATTGCTCCTTGTTAGTAAATTTGCGGTCACTGTTATTTCATGAGATTTCCTCTGCTCAAATCTAAACGCATTACAAAAACACATGCATTCTGCATACTTGTAGATTAGGTTTTCAATGTTTATTGAAGAAGGTTGTTCTAGAAATCTGGTACATAGAATTTACTATCGTGCTGAACTATTGTATTCTAACAGCTTAAAATTACATCTAAAGCCGGCTGTAACTATGTTCCACATTTTATGGCTTGAAAGGAAAGGCATCGAATCATAAAACATCCCGTATCAAACGTATCAAAGATCTCATGAAGTTTTAGGACCATTTCACATTATGAAAACTACAATCTCCTGTTCAGACGAAGAACTTATCATGCTTTTAAAAGTACAAAGCTTTCTATACGCCCATGCAAACTGGCTGGTGGATGTGGGGAATTTATAACTTTTCCATACGTGACAAAGAACTAAGCAAATTTTATGCATAAATCGCCCCTTCATCTTACTTGCAAAGAAAAATGAGCCAATCATATCGTGGCTACTTTTCAATGATCTTCATGGGCTAGTGAATTAGGTTTGTGCACAATACTGGGTAAAAATTGGGATGGTATTTTGGCGATTTCTGACTGTCATAGGCTGATTTGTAAAGCTGGAGCTGAGGTAAATGAACAAATTAAAATCAGATGTCTTAGCAACTATATCAGAAAATTGCCCAAATTCAAAACCAAGCGGCTATAGCTTGGAACATGCCAGTAAAGGAATGCCAGACTTAAAAGGGATTTAGCCATCCACTTTCGATGCTCTTGTTTACAAGCAATACCAACAAAACATGAGTGATGTAGCATGTGCTTGATGATATTTGCAGCGACATTTGGCAGGTAGCTGTAATCAAGTGAGCTGCTTGTTCTATGTTCTCGATGAGTGAATTTATCTTGGTACTTAATGACGTTTATTTTAGTGTTTACTGCCAACCAGGGCGATTAAGTCTGGTTTCCATATAATGGTAAAGAGTTTTAAGCGAGTCACATACTGTCTGCGACTGTCTGCGTTGATCGTAAGCACTTCAAAACTTGATATGAAACACAGTCTGTGACTCTCTCAAACCTCCTTATGGTTATATGGAAACCAGGCTTTAACAAAGAATATACGACTGCTAATCGGTACCCCAAATCGGAGAACCATGTTTAAGGAAGAATAGATGCCACAAGTATGACGTAATAGCAAAGAACCTGTGGACTCCTGTTTGTATTTGTGAAATTGCCCGTCCAATCACAGAGTAGCTGGTATTCAATATCATATTCAGTATTCTGAATCACCTCCTTTGCATGTTATCTGGCGTCCTCAGTGTCTTTTATCTTCACTAACTAGCTCAATATTGTTGAAAATAGATGAAATCTTTGGGAAAATCTCTGATGTATATATATATATATATATATATATATATATATATATATATATATATATATATATATATATATATATATATATGTTTGTTTCACCTCTTTTATTGGTCACCACTAACTATCATTTGGTAACTGGCAATAGTATTTGCCATATAAATATGCTTCAATCGCTGTATAAATTGCTATTTTGAAAGTTTCATTGAGTAAATAATCTATTACACAAATGCGGTGCTTGGTTTTCTAACGGTTGAAAGCATGGTTTGTCCTGATCCTAATTTGCCTGTATGATGCCATCCTGGTGTCTTGTCGTAGTGAAAGAAAAAAATTAAATTTTTCGACAGGTTCTCTAGCTTGAATATGTTCTCTGAGGCCTAATAAAGTAACGTTGCGAATTGTTGGTAGAATGAAAGCAAAATGTTTTGTTCAAATCCACAAAGAAGATCGATCAGCGGCATTTCGAATACTCGATGCATACCGTATTTTATTAGCGGACGATCTTTTTCCTAGTAAACTCCTTTATTTTCTTTTGATTTATTCATAATGAGCTGACAAGAATAGTTAAATTATATGGCAGGGTTTTTTTAGTGCGTTAAGCGACTGTTTTACAACGAATTGATCGTCAGATGTCAAATTGAAATGTGTTTTCGTTGGTACAGCACCTGCCAATTTAAGTATGATAAGAATATATTTTATCATCCCGATCCATCATTTTGTGCTTTGCAACTGAGTTTCAGTGCTTCAATAATTTTTATGAATAAAGTGAGAAGAAATCATACGAGGTGAGGTGACTAAGAATGCTCTCACTATTACCCGGAAACATGCCAAAGTGACTGTTCTTATACATAGGATGGGTAAAGAGAAAGGCTTTAACTTGAAAAGTCAGACTTTATAATAATGGGCAAAGTGTGATTCAAAATTAGCCTTTTATCCACTATAACCTGCATAACAGCACTGCACTGAAATATTCTTGGGAAACAACAGAATACTCTTTGTTCACAAGATATTTTGATATCATGCTATGTACATTTGACTCTAATTTCGAACGAAAGTTTCGCGAAATGTCACTTTAAATATATCAAGAAAGAATTAATAAATTTTTGTATATTTGAAAATTTATGTATGGATTTTACTGTTTGCGTATGGATTTTTAAATGAGAACAGAGTGCATTTGATCTTCTTTGTATTCCTATGAATGCCGCATAGGCCTACTTGTTCTTTCCCGCATCAGTGATAAATGATAAACAAATGGTGGGCAGTTACTCAAATAAATACGAATCATAGAGAGACTGTAGTTGATATGCAACAAGGGCTGAAGTTTGACATCCTAAACATTGATTTACAAGTGGTTTCCTAATTTTAATTACACCTAGACGAAAGCAAATATAGGATTGAATCACTAAATCAACACAAACATAGCTGTACATGAACCAGTAATGCAGAGTAATGTAAATAAATATACGCGCAACTGCTGATGATAATATTTACTTACAAGTCTTCGGTATTGCGGCTGATATTTCTTGGAAATACGAGCAGATTTTTCTTCTCACAATTAACAAATGGGGAACCACCACGTTCACCACATACACACATTGATGGGCACGCCAGTGAGTTCTCGATATTCCCCAGAAAAAAAAATACAGCTAGCCACAGATTTAAAATCTTCGATATTCTTAAACAGCGATCCATTTTGAGCTTCAACATAACAAACTTTAACGTCTCGAAAGCAGTTGCCTTAGTCACCTCTCTAGAGAGCGTTCGGAATAAATTAACTTATAACCTCGAAAAAATGCACATTTGCATAACAATGACGAATGCGTGGCCAAAACAGAATAAACTATCTACGAAACAACCGACTGTATTGTTAATGCGGTAATAATTTCAATGCAATTTCTTCTTAAGACCCTACGCCCAAAAGAGTGGACATTACAGACAAGGATAAACGTTAATTGGATATACAGGACAATTGTTGAAGTTTACTCACACACTAGAAATGCATTGAAAGTATGTAAATTAATTAAGAAATAGTACAGTCATTGTCCAACTGCGATCCATGGAATGGTCCTACAATACACAGTTACGGTTGATTGTTCCTAACATTAGGTCACAGCCATGCCCACATTAGAAGAGAAAGTCCCTGTGCCTGTATGAGGAGAAACACATGCAGCAAGTTTGTATTGAGTGAGGTCCGATGGGTAAGAATGGAAAAGTCGAATGGTGGCAAATGCCTATGTAAGAAAAAGAGTGAGAGAAATGGAAAAACTTCTTGGATAATGAAACCTCAGGCATCATAAATGGGTCTCACAGACAACACAAAACGAATGATTACAACGCCAAATCAGTTCTAAGTTGATATTCAATATTGAGATGACATGCTGCCTTCACTGTGTTGCCTAAGGTAATTACTGCTAGTAACCATGGGAATATATACTATGGTTGTTATTCTTACAAGAGAATTAGCATTTGCATGTCATTTATAATAGCAGAACGCAGAAGATAGTTAGATAAGAGGATTCTCAGAGCAAATAAATAGATACATAAAAGCTGAAAACTCCTCGTAAATAAGTGAAGAATTTGCAGTGCTATTTTGAGCAAAAGCAGTTTCGTTTTTATAATTATAGTAGGTTCGAAATGTAATGACGTAATACATGGAATGCATTGACTTAATTTGTTGTTCAGCAGAACTTATCAGCTGAAGAAACACAGACAGGAAGGAACAACAAGGCTTGCTTACAAGAATCTTTGAGGCGTAGGACCATGTACCCCATGAAACTGCTAGATCCTTCTAACGCATTCAAGTTGTTGCATTGAATTGTAAGTGGCTATCATATCTGGTGTAAATTATTCGCAGAGTTTGTAGCTCAATGTAATCAACGCAAGCAGTAAACAACTTTCGTATGATTGTTTAGGTAGACAAAGGAAACATTTCCCGTTCATCAAATTCTGCTGTGGAAAGCACTAACATCACGTGCCAACTAGTAGAAGGAACCGAAATAATTTCTTTCCTACGTTAACAGGATTGGAGTGACACATGTATAACAAGGAGGGATAACAAAACGGTGTGTAAATAATTAATCAAGTAAACGAGGTCAAAGAGGCCTACAGTACCAGCACATGTTTTCAAAAAGGCGAATCTCGTAACTAGTACTTCAATCCAATAGGTGTCAATTCATTAAAACAGCCAAAGATTCAAAGCATTGCTAAGGCAATTACCTGCACAAAAGCTAAATGCTATTGTAGCACGCTCTTTCGAATTATCGAGAAATCCACCTGTTGCATGCAAATCGTCTTATAAAAACTCGTTGGAATTTTTGCCGTGATACATTGACACAAATTATAGCGCATATACACCATCACAGATGAGGTATATGCGCAAAAGCAGTTTCGTTTTTATAACTATAGTAGGTTCGGAATGTAATGACGTAATACATGGAATGCATTGACTTCATTTGTTGTTCAGCAGAACTTATCAGCTGAAGAAACGCAAATAGGAAGGAACAACAAGGCTTGCTTACAAGAATCTTTGAGGCATAGGACCATGTACCCCATGAAACTGCTAGATCCTCCTAACGCATATACACCATCACAGATGAGGATATTTTCTCCAGCGCAAAAATATGGAGCGAACATAATGGATCGAGTAAATAATGGATCCTAAGTAACATAATGCGCATAGATGAAATCAAGGTGTCAAATAATACATTTCCATGTACATATGTATATTTGCAAATGCACACTGTAATCTATGTCGTACGTTGTTTCGTATATTGCTATTCATGAATAAAGGTAAATAAAAAGTAGTCGCGAATGCATTGACAATGTTCCAGGTTGTCGAATTTCCAAAAGTATGGATGCTTCATTACAGAAAATTGGAAAGCGGACTAGATAGAATGCAAGAGAGAAATCTAGGGATTGAGCTTGTAGATTTTGAACCAAGCAACGATCATCTATTGGAAAAGACAGCGCGTCATCCATTCATTAGGGAGGAAAATCTGCAGTTCCTCTGCATTGAAAAACATGCAATTCAAGATCTAAAAACAACTTGCGACTAGCAAATGATGAGGACAGCAGGATACGTCACTGATAATATCAAATTTATGGGCAACAAGGTTTTGAAGACACTTCCTACGGATGTAAAGAGGATCGGCTCTTTGGAAGTTTTCGAAAGCAATATCAAGGCATACAAATGTCTTGGCTGCAGCTGCAGACAATTTAAAATATTTATAATGGTGTAGAAGCTTTTAACTGAGTATCTGTGAATTGTTAGGTGTCTAATGTAGTTTTAACTTGTGTCTATAACGCAGTTTACATAGTTTGTTTTCGTTAGCAATTCTCTAGATAGATAATTACAAGCTAAAGAATAAAAAATAACTAAAATCATAATTTGTTGTAAACATCTTCATTCTTTGATAATGATTAATTACAGCTGTACACCTCATTAATAACAGGCAGTATATAATTGACTGTTTTAACATTGGTAGATAATGTGTTAACAATAAAACAGAAGTGATAATACTAAACATAAGTAAAAAAGAACAAAAAGAAAAAGAACAGGAAAAAGAACAGAGAAAAAGAAAAAGAATAATAAAAAACAGAATTGAATGCAGCAATGCTAGGGTATAACTATTATTTTAAACAAATATATTTCGTAAAATTAAATGACCAACATGCATTTGACAAAAAAGTCAATGCGATCAATCAACTAAAAAATGTTTTTAAGGAAATAGGAAGCAAAAATTTGAAACCAGAAATGGGAAAATCAATAGAAGAAAATGGAAAAATGTCAAAACAAAAGATAAATCAGAGCTTGTCAAACAGAAAATAGGTAGATGGTGTATTAAGCCTCTGCAGGACTTCTACTTACTTATCTACCAATTGCTGATCTTCAAAATGCGAAAAATTTGCTCTCGATCAGACACCAAAGGATAACAAGAGAGAGTTATTGATGGTAGCAAAAGAACACATTCCATGTGTTTGCAAATTGTCAAGTAAAAATAGTGGCCAAAGAGAATAATGACATTTGAAGGACCTGCTACACACAATTGAAAGCATATAGCTCCAGGATGTGAAGTACTTGCCAAGTTAGATTAAATCGAATGGAGCAACTAAGTGGCTATGCTCATATATGTATAAACCCACTGGGTTATCTGTAATGATATTTGAATCAAAGCTTCATATAAGTGGTATGAACATAAACCTGACACAGAAACTAATAACGATACACAAACAATCTTCTGCGAAATGGGAAAGTAGAAAGACAGATATAAATTCAAATAGACCTGTTATCATCAATAACGACAAAGCGAGCGCAACTTTCAAACTAAATGATATTGCTACTGCATGTAAAAAGATGTGGCATCCAAAGAAATGAAAAAGAAAAGTAATCAGCAAGGTCTAGAAATCGAAACTAAACAGTACGTGGAAAATGAAAACGGAAGTCATATCCATAGTTATAGTAGAGCTTGGCACCATCAGAAAAGGCATGGAAGATGATATCAGGAACATCTTGGAATATAAGAATAATCGGACAGTGCAAAAGACATGCACACTGTGGACCAGCAGGGTCCTTCACGAAGTGCTTACCATTTGGACTCTATGATAGAACATACTTTCAGTGTGTTACCTCTACCTGATGAAGGAACAAAGCAACTAGTGTAAAATTAAGTTCGTAGAAATAATAATAATAATAATAGCAATAATGATTGCCGTACGAAATGACGTTACGTTTTCTTTACTGCAGGGAGGGAGCTTTCCGTGTTGAGGATTCTCCGTGCAGTAACTGTAGCTTAATGACACTTCAAACAGTTGACGTAAGAAAGGACTTCCATCAAAACTAACTGTTTGCAATGCCAGAGGAATTGAAGATACCAGATGGAGGTAAGAAATCGAAGGGACCTAAGGATACCTTATGGCTAACTGGAAACTAGGCATAAGATGAACTATAGTTCATCAATAGCCATTGGTATCAGTAGCTGGTAATTTAATAACAGCAGTCTCCTTAAACTTGGCGTAATACACGTATTTTTTTATAAGAAAAAAGTTTATAAGAAAATGAGGCTCAAATGGCCAAAATCTTAAGAAAATCCTAAGAAAATCACAAGGCTCAAGTTCAAGAAAATGCCAAGAAAATCATAGTTCATCTTCTTTACATGCCAGAAACTGATATTGGCTTATTTTTGCAAACTCTCGTACAAAGATCGAGACTTATGGTGGCCCAACAAATACAGAGTAGCCTGTTTCAGCCATTTTATTCCTGCAAAAGATAAGACAATCTTAAGAAAATCTTGAGAAAATCTCTGCCTCAAATTCGTGAAAAGTTAAGAAAATTGCGCCTCAGGAAAAAAGTATTTTTCTTTAAAAAAAATCGTGTAATCAATTGGTACCCTTCTAATCTTTCACTCAGGTTTCGTGTTATTCCAATCATTCTAGCAACAAATTCATCCAAAACATTCAAACTTTAAAAGAAAATCTCTCTTTAAGTCTCAGTGAAATCTGGAATAATACAACCCGGGTTGTACATTTTTAAAGTTTAGTGCAAAATCGTTATCTCCCTGACAGCTTAAAGCTGCATTTGACGTGTAAAGTAGGTGATTGATAAATGCACTACGACCACGATAGTCTACAAACAATGACTGGGTTCTTGAGACCTGAGAAAATTCGACGAGTCCATAAAGTTTAAAAAATTCCAATTTTCACGAAAGTCCATCATCTCTCTGATTTAACTCACGCATATATTTGGCTAATCTATGTATTCCTATGCCATGTTTCTGCTGCAACGCGTATCTACGTCTATAGCATTATATTGAAAATACAACATGCCTTTCTATTGAGAGGTACAAAACATCATAATTCAAACATTTTGTCAAGGAAATCCGAAGAACGTTTTGATTCTGAAATTCTAAATTAGCTAAGAAAGTTTCAATACTGCGGCAAAAAGCTTTCATATTGAAAAGACAAATTTGCAAATTACGTCAAAGCATGCGGATGCTTGTGATGATACGAATGCCAAAAATGGTGGACAGAGGATAAACAAATATCTAGAAAACGTTGTCTAGTAAAATCAATAGTATTCTCTATCATTTCTCGTGAAAATATTTGCTACATCTTCTATCCAATATTCTATGAATTCGTTAGATCATAAGTCATTTGCATTGAATCTGAACGACAGAAACGATTCTCACTTAAGACACATCTACGTTTTATTTATTACACGGTAGATTATACAATTTACTAAGGCCGCGTCCACACGTACACGTAAATATACTTATACCTATATGTAATTTTGATAGTCACATTAAACTATTTTCATCTGTATATTCTGCTTTGTATCATTCAATGGCAACTGCAAACGAAGAATTAAAAGAAAATGAATGGTGAAGATAAATAGCCATATCTAAGTAACCTCAGAAAAAATGATTCATTCACAGAAAGGAAATTTTCTATCATCATTCGTGAAGAACTTTCACAGTTTCATGCAGTTTTGCCATGCTTGGGTCCTTATATGAGCAAGCCAGAGTCCAGAAAAATGCCCAACCTTCCTCCGGCTATCGATTCTTCATCACAAACCTTCCTCTTCTAAGACTATCAAAATTAGCCAAAGTTTTTTAACTCTGCATTGTGCATGTCTCAGAAGCTTTTACTGTAAATGGGCTATGCCTTTCACAGTCAATGACGCATTATATGAGAACTTTGCTGAAACTGGATTGTTGATACAAATTTCAAAACCTTCCTCAAATACGACATAAAGAGCAAACTTTTCCTCCGGCCCAGAGCCGTGGAGCCATGTCTTTTCTGGACTCTGGAGCAAGCAAGAGATTCACTTTACAGCTGAAAAAGTTACAATAACACATGCCCCTAAAATCAAACTGGAATTTGACAAAACATGTGGAAATCATCATTTGATAAATATATTTAAGTTTAAACTCTCTACTATCTTATGCAGCATGCACTATACGGACGAGTGGCATGAGAGCTTGTCTGCTATGGGGGAGATTGATTGTTCCAGGCGCACCTCAGGTTATTGTTTTGGTACTGGCCCACTGTCCACTCAGTAGCAAATGGGCACCAGATGGCAAATCTTGGCAAATAATGACGGCGAGAAACGGGACAGGCATCTATACCTCAATATGTTGACGATCCATGGTAAGTGTACTCTCTAACAGGCACTCTTCAACATACAGAATCATATTTGGGGCTTACCCTTAACTGTACATGTTATCTTATAACACTTACCTAGGCAAAGCTGAATCTTGTTTACCAGAGCCAAACTGTTGCACACTTCATCTGTTCAGAAATCAAAACAATGCGAATATGGTCCATTTGTCTCCATACTAAGAACTTGTCGATTTCCATATATTCCTGTCGGGCAAACAAAACATAAAATGACAAAGAAAGCTAACAAGAGAGCAAAATGGAAGCTAAAGAAGAGACAGAGTGAGGCACCAATCGGTTGTTATATAAAAATGCACTTCCATTCTGCCTGTTTGTGACAGAGCACTCACAGAAACTTCATAATGATATATGCCAGGGGGTGTCTAAACTATGGCCTGTAAGGTATCTGCAGCCCATGGATCATCTGCAGCCTACAGTTTGCAGTCTAGGTTTTACTAGCCCACAGCAAAGGTTATTATGTGCTTTAAGCTATAAGCTTACTTAATTTCAAATTCATTGCAGAGCAAGAACGACGATGAAAAAAATCATATTAAGGTTGATGTTAATTCACCATCCATTTTTCCTTAATTACGTAGACATTAAGACAAATCCATAAAGACACATCCATGATACAAACGTTTCGGACCATTTCCAAGGTCCATCATCAGTGTAAAAATCACTTACACTGATGATGGACCTTGGAAATGGTCCGAAACGTTTGTATCATGGATGTATCTTTATGGATTTGTCTTAATGTCTACGTAATTAAGGAAAAATGGATGGTGAATTAACATCAACCTTAAAATGATTTTTTTCATCGTCGTTCTTGCTCTGCGATTTATTGTTTGGCTGCGCTTTCCACCAGATGTTCCAATTTCAAGTTCAGTAATGCACATTGTGCATATGGAGTGTGGCCCAGCTCATTGTTAATTTTTCCATGCTTGGACCTCACTAGGAAACTTTCAACACTCCTGGTTCAAGCATATAACATAACAGGGGAAGAATACAATGAATAATTGAAATATCCTTCAAGACCAGGCCACAATCTGGTGGTCCTACAAAGTATTTGGACATTCATTGATTTATGTATTATTGATTAATATCTGAAAAAAGTTCTAGATAAAGCCAGAATCATACCATTGTGCACAGCTTGGCCAGAGAAACTCTCAGAGTTTTCAACAACTGACTAAAACATGAGAAAGTAATTCAAAGCACAAACTGCAGTCAGCTAATTCAGGGAAAAATCAGGGAAATATCAGAGAAATTGACTTCCCTTACTTAGCAGACACCTTGTTATATGAAAATAAAGACTTTTAAATTTTTTTTTCACAGAATAAAAAGACCAGTCTTTATATAAAGTAAGCCTATAGTACTTTCACCATCATCTTCTGTGAAGAGGGATGATATGAGAGGTAGAATGGAGGCTGCTGTGATGGCATAATTTTTGGGTGGGGCAAATTGAGGATTTACATACAGTATTTCATTGATGGATACAAATAGGAGCAAAACAACTGATGTTCTTTAATACTCTCTTCAACTCCATTTGGAAAATCCCAAAAAACACCATCCCTTTGTAAACATCAATGATGTACCAAGCAAAGACTAGGAATTGACTTGGGATCAGAGATGTAATTGGCCATTTCTGGTTGAGTAGCAAGAAGGGTAGGTACATTTTGATCACATAGCAGGTTTTTGTTCAGCATTCAAAAAAAGAACTTGGAATGGTCACTGATCACTTGGAGGAAAAAGTTAATTATGATTGATGCCACTTAAATATGCAATAAAAACTAATTGCCAGCACTTCTGAAAGAAACCTTCACTTCAAAACATATCATACACAACATATACAACTTCCAAACACTTCCATATAAAAAATTCAGCCTTTTGAATGTAATTTTGGAATAAAAAAGAAAATTATGACATCAACTGAATGCATACTTACATTCACTAATCTGACAAACTCTTCATACAAAAACACACCTTCTTCTTTTGGAATATTTGAATGGTATCTATAAAACAAACCAGGGGAATTCTTAAAGCCACTTTAAAAAGTCAAAGGATCAAGTATGGGAATGCTGGTCTCAAAGTGCATACATCAGGCAAAATATATACAAGAAGTAAATAACATTGTGTACAGAATGCTGTGTACATACTGTGTTACTTTGCCCTTCATCTTACCACCAAGTGTTGCCTAGAATGAAATGAGTTTGGAATTAGAAGTATGCATGGTATCAAGCCTCTAAACACCACTAATTTTTGGAGCTTTTAGCTCCTGAACCTTCAAAACTGACAAAAGTGAGCTATGCTAAGAAGAGTACCACAAATATCTCCTGTCATCAACATTCTGATAGGATTAAAAATGACTCTTACCATGTATAGGACATATCCCTTTTCTCAGTTCTTGTAATGCATGCATATTTCAATGAAACAATAAAGCAAAACCCAGGAAAATAAAAGAAGAAAGCTCCATCAAGGAAAACTGATGCCTCAAATGTCATTGAAATGTAGTTTAGTTTGGTGGTCTTCTTAATTTCTTTTAATTGCAGGGATGTCAATATTGTTGGAGAATATGTGTTGCAGTAAGGAAAAATCTTGTCATAAAGCTGTCTATTCAGTCAGGGAATTGGTAGTTATTTTTAAATTATAAAAAGTGTGCTGTTCAAATTAGGAGGTCATATGCTCAGAAGAAAAAAACTTTCTTTTGTAGAAGAATGAGCAGGAAAATCAATGTTTCTATTTATAAGATACACTGAGCAAACTCAAGAACACTTCAAAAAGGCACATATTGCAGATGGCAAGATATCATAACTGTGAGCAATGAGGCCATATTGGGAAATATTACTATAACATACATACAAGTTAAAAGATGGTAAATTTATACCATAGATACATCATATTTATTTTTTAACAGACCTGTGGTATAATGAGGACATCACCAGGCAAGTCTAGTATTGAAACATTCTTTTGTCTTTTGTCACAATAACTCAGCTTGACATTCAGAACACTAGTAACTAAAAATAATGCATAATCAATGTTGAATAATGAAAGTTATTAATTTACTTCAACTTGGCAAAGCAATATGAGATGGGTTGATTAAACCAGACTAATGACAACACAGCCATAATTACTTGAAAGCCAAAACAAACCTCATATCAAGCAGTTCTATACACATTTTACATAATATCTCAAAAATATAATAATTCAAGGATGATGGATAATAGGGTGAACTATTTTGAGATATAGGCTAAAAACAAACATTGTTTACATCAAAAGGAGACTCAAGACAATCAATTCAATTTATAGTACATTTCAACTTAGATGAAAAATACTCCTCAGGCATAAAGAAACTGAACTGGGCTGGAGCATTAAATGATAGAAACAACTTCCCAATCATTGTGATAAGATACCACATCATATCATTGGCTTCAATTAGATGCAATTCCATTCACAGCACAAATGTTGACATACTGATCTGTATCTGGTCTTATAATTTGCATTAAATTATAAAAGCTACATAAAATAATTATGACTGATTCTCCTGTCTATTAACATACCAATCTTTCTTACATCATCAGTTGTGCAACCTTTAAAAAAGCATACAAAAATAACAGCCCCTCTATTGATCTATAAGAAAAGTTGAAAATAAGGTTACTACAATCTTCAGCATCAAGCAGTATATTTATGTTTAAAATACAAGGTGTTCTAATTTCCCAAAACAACATCAATGAAATGTGGAACTACAGAAAAGGCACCAAAATTTCTCCCTACTATAATGCACAGAGTTCTCAAGTCTCATGTATTTGGTAAGAGGCTTACAAATTTGAGGCACCTTTCACTTTCATATGCAAAGGGAAAGGAATCTCATGTATTCTGAAAACTTTGATACATAAAGTGCAAAAGGAGACAATTTACTCTTAGTGATAACAGGTACTGATTACATACAAGTTTCTTAGCTAAGCAACTATTCTTATTGCTATATGTACTCAGTGGCTTAGATGTGGGGGCAATTGCCTTCTCCACTTTTGCAGAATGATGATCCTCAGGATTCCGGGCAACTGTAAAATGCAGGTCACCAGGTCATGTAAAATGCAGGTCATGCCACAAAACAGGAAGTTACTCGGAACTGTTTAAGTGGCTAAGGCTGTGGGAACGGCTTGCAGCCGTCTGCTGTATTTTTCATTTGTACATAGTTTGCAAGCAATAGCTGATTGTCAAGAGAGGGAATAGAAAATGGGAAAATAATGTAAATCGGGATTTGAACAAATGAAGAGGGGAAGTAATGCCACTGAGATTTTGAGAGGCACAAGTACGCATATAAGCATCGATCATTGGGGATTACAGGATTGTTTTCATAGGGAACAGGTTTATAAGAAACCTAGTACTAGACACACTAAAATTTAAGAAGCTTTTGTAACTACAAGGAAAGAGTTAAGAAACGGTAGAACTTTATGTGCTTTCTTTCAAAGTTTTGTAACCCCCTCCCCACCTTTCTCTACGGATTTTAAAAAAGTTTCCACTACAGTATCTTTATGTCCTTAACCTCAATACAAACAACTGCTTTCCGTTCTGCTTTCGTTGTCACTGACACTTTTTCTATCGACTTACGGAACTTTTAAGAACTTTTAGAACAAAGACTGTGAACAACAGTTAGGAAACCTTTACTACTAGGGCTTGAGTCAGGTTTCTTATAAAATAGAAAAGTGTATGGCGTACGACGCGGGGGGAGTTGAGGTTATAGTCTAGATCACTGGTTTTAAACATTAAACATATGTTTTGTAGAAACAAATGGTGAAAGGTTGTATTCATATTGATTAGAAATATTTTATTTGGAAGTGCATTAGTAAACTGTTTTTGATTCAAGTATTCCAAGATATCATCGAGAGGACGAAAGGAATTTCGGAGACGGTTAGTGAAAGTGCTACAAGTTTTACCTTTTACCCATGTTTTCTGGCAAATTTCTGTCAAACATGGTGCAAACTGTATTCGATTTCATAATGCGCTGTATCACGACACGACGGTCAGAGTTCAACATACCTGATTTTCATTGCCATAAAATATTAACTGAGACGGTTCCTAGAAAAGTGTTGTAAAACATTAAGTGCCCTACCAGTTACAGAGCAACTACACGGCAATCTGCTAATTGCATATTGATATGAACATGCATCATCCCTGCCTGACAAGTTATGGATGTGTCATCTCGAAACATTTTCAGATTCATTGACGGCCTCTAGCCTCGCTTCCTTATGGGATAGATTGAACCGCATGGCCGTCTGATAAAAATGCAAGCAGCTGCCAGCGTGACCTGCATTTTACATGACCCGGTGACCTGCATTTTACAGTTGCCGCAGGATTCCTTCAAAATCAGATCAAGAGATTTCATTCAAAATATGTTCCTCAAAACCATTCTATTTTATAGAATATTTGTCACATAATTATCAAAGTTCTGTATGGCTAGTGGAAAGCACTATATACCAAAATATAGGGCATGGCCCCAAACATTTTGCTTCAGATCCCATTGATTCTTGTCCTTCCCAGTTCACCCCTGTACTGCAATGCTACAATCAGAGATCCCTTCTATTAAATGCCCCCTTGAAGAAATGCCCCCGTCAATCAGGTTTTAAAAAATAAAAGCCCCCCTCTATTCGACACACACTGTCTTACAAATGCCCCCCCAAATGCACTGCTTATTCAAAGCATTACTTATAATATCTCTCATATTTCATATTTATCTAGGGGAAATGTTTATGCACACAATAAAAAAAGAAACTTATGAGATTAAGCCAGTTAATTTCTGAATCGTAGTTCTTCAATTGCCTCTATGTAACAATACCTTACAGTAGAAGCTGACCAACTACTCATTCGAAGTAACCAGGCACTTATCTAAGCTATTTGACATGAAATTGAACTCCAGTGAACCCTCAGTGAGTGAGTCAGTGAGTGGGTGTGAGTGAGTGTATTCATACTTTGTGTGTATGTAGCTTCACGTAGCTTCACAATTATGCATAATGAAGGATGTTTTTGCATCCACTATAAAATTTATAGTCCAGGAGCCTAGAGGGCTTCAAATAACATTTTATTCAGTTATTCACTAATTGATATGTTTAGCAAGTCTAATTCATAGCGTTCCTCCATGCTGCCATGCACAGTACGGAGCCGGAGAGGAACAGTGTGAATTAAACTTGATAAATATACCAGCATTGATAAGTGATACAAAAACAATACCTCCACGAACTTTGATTCGTTGCCATCGCTTGCAGCAGCAGTTTGAAGCTTGGCATGTACGGCTTGTTGCATCAAAACTTTGGCAACTGGAGCCGCCATTTTAAAATGGTATGAGTGGCCTCGTTCTCATTCTTTATTTCCAGAGTTTATTGCCAACTTATGTCACTTTTAGCATGATGGATGGAGAGGTAGAGCGCGAAAGTCAAGAAAATGGAAGTAGAGGGGAGAATGGTGACCAAACAGACAGCATTGCTAAAACTGAGTCTAACACATCCATGAAACAAGCACAGAAGGAAAAAATTAAAACCAAAGGTACATGATGCTCGTGGTTTTCCGGGAAATATTGAATCAGATAACCTATAAATTTGTCTATGTCTGGTATAGGCTGTGAATATGTCCAAGGAAATTTGCCTAATGAGTTTGGTTAAAACTATTCTGCAAAAGTGAACCATATGTCATGAAGTCTATTCAACAGGAATTTTCTTAATTAATGGCGTTTACGGAATGCATTGCAGCTGCATGCATGCAGAACTCGGATACTTTCAGGAAGCTGGAGCTGCACACTTCTACAAAAGGGTGTTTCTAGATCTAAAAGGGTGTGGTGTGGAAAGGTCCATTATATAGTCTGCATGTTGTTTTACTAGAGTGTTTGGCCAGTACTGAAGCTTTCATAGCTTTTTCATTATTTCAGTACTGACGGTGTACGGTTTCTTATGACTTTCTTAGCAAGAATAACCAAGTTTGCATAACATTACAAGCACTACAGTAACAGAACACTATACTACATAGGTTACCACAAGAAATATATACAAGTTATTTTTCAAAAAGCAATGATCTTCTTGTGTGAATATTGGAAGTTTAGAGATTTTTGACTTATTGACTGTCTTAGATCACAAAAATCCAGTTGTACTGAACTTACTTAACTTTTTGAGCTGTTATGCACTACTTTGTTGTACACAACTTTCTTATAACAAATAAATACAAGCTTGTTTTGTTGTCTACATTAATTAATTAAGTAGGTGCACACCTGGGGTGCATATTTGGTTACTTTGCACACTGCATATCTGGAGCTTTTCCCTGCACACCCAAGATCTTGGGAAAGTGCCCCTTTTCCAATTGGGATTGATAAAATGATCTTTGTTGGTTGAAATTGTAATAGATTAAACATGTACTTTGTTGCATATGTCCACCAATGCCAAGTTGTTCATTTTTGTCACTTGGTATTTTGTTTGGAGAATTAATTTTTATACATATTTCCAGTTGATGTCCTACTGAAGGCAACTGGGGATGCACCAATCATGAAGAAGAAGAGATGGGCAGTTGATAGAAACAAACAAGTATCATATCTAATAGATTTCATAAAAAAGTACATCAAATGTGAGCCATCAGAATCTCTGGTGAGTATTTATTGCATATATGGCATATTATGGGCTGGAAAG
>OZ025275.1:12038029-12080529 GCA_964019165.1 Mastigias papua
TCCTCTGGATTGCTGTTTTGTTTCCCGTGAACCTTAATCACCTTCCTGAGTTCCTTTTTTCATAATGAATGAATGAGTGAATGACTGACTGACTGACTGAATGAATGAATGAATGAATGAATGAATAAATGGGTGAATGAATGAATGAATCTTCTCCAGAAACCGTTCTCTTTCCTTTGTGAATTTTCTTCTCTTCCATGAATCAATGATCTTCAAGGCTCAAATCCTTTCTCCGGATTGCTGTTTTGTTTCCCGTGAATCTTAATCACCTTCCTGAGTTCCTTTTTTCATCATGAATGACTGATCTTCCATTATGATGGTCCTCCTTTGCGCACAGTTTGAGAGAAACGCGTGGAGCAGGATTTACTTATAGTGTGTTGTGCCTGAGAGGACCTATCTGAGCACAAGATATGCTTGCAAATTAGAACAGGACGTTTCGTACGGTTAGATGTAGATAACTTGCCAGTCTGTCTTTTAGTGGGGTTCCCAGCCGCGCTTGGAGCTTTTACGCTAACATAAGTAAGCAGCAAAGATCAATAGATGGATTTTGGTCAAATGTGTCTGCAGAAATAAGTGCGTATCATTTTGTGTCTGCGAGCGGTGCTCATGCGCTCGCGCAGATTATTGAGCCCTGGATTTTGAGTACATCGTAACCCCCAGGTTGTAGATGAGCTGAACATTACGAAACGTTGAACGTATGAATATACACGACGCTAGGCACAGAAAAACGGAATGGCTCCCGAAAGCGCTACACCGATGTCTTCGATGGTCTTTCATTACATGACGATGCTTGTATTTGCCGCATCGTTGTTCATATATGTCATAATGGTCAAGAAAGAGCTCCAGGAGTCTGTTGCAGACTTAGAAAGAAAACTGGTGCTGGCTGACGATGGACGATGCCAAGTGATTGCAGAACAGATGTACGAGAAAGGAAAAGAGAATGGACGGGTTTCTTTTACAAATGACAACGAAAATCACGTCCGGCACGTTTTGCATTTGTTTCAGGGTAAGTAGATTTCTTAACTTTAACTGAATTTTGTATTCTCCTGTCTCCATACTAACTTGGCTCTCGCCTTGTTACATTTCATCATGCATTTCATTTCATGGCTTCTCTTAAAGTTGCACCCGTTTGTGGAATTACTTGTGTACTTGGGACATACGGTGATTATTACTACACGCTTTTTTTGTAAGGAACCATTTTTATAAGGAACCTGCATTTAGACTGCCAAAATATTTAAATTACTTATACTACTTAAGGAAAATTCCATAAGAACGTTTCAATTTGAAAAATGTTTATAACAGCAAACAGACAAGAATTAGGAAGCCGGTTCCATTCATTTGCAGCCAAAATCAGCATAGATTGTTTGCTATGCGTGTGTCAAGTGTTTCATACCTCATTCGTCTTAAGTTGTAGCCAAAATTAAAGACACAATTCTGAGCTTCAGTGTTTACTTGTGTCTGTGCCATATGTATGGCACTAAATGTATGAGTGAAAATCAAGGAACTATTAAGGAACTTTTAGTACTACAATTTGACCACTGGAGGCCCAAAAATAAAGAACTTTTGGAACTAGGCCTAGGGCTATGTTCCTTATGAAAAGTGCCTATACTATCGTGTATGCTAATGATGACGACAATATTTATAGAAGAATAGCTTTGATTTTTCTAGGTAAACGGGGGAATGTGGCATTAATTTTTTCTCTTTCCGTATCATGTTTTTTCAACCGAACAACTACGTAAATATTCTGTTCGACTGTTTTTATTGCTGCGTAATATATTAAAGATAATTTCATTTGTTCGCTATGATTAATCTATTAGTATTCCCATATTAAGGGCGAGTGGCTGAGTGGTTAGAGCCCCTGGCTGCTGTGTGGATGATCGATGGCTCGAAGCAAGCCCTTAGACCATACAGTTGAATCCCGTTAAGTCGTACCCTGCATAAGTCAGACTGTCGCTTAGTCGGACTGATTTCTTATTCCCCGTGGATTCACTCCATCTTATTGAAAGACTCGGTATCAGTAAGTAGCATTGGATTGCTCAAGAAGTTAGGAAAGTTCAGTACTGGAATTTTGCGAGCTAGGAAAGCTAGTGAATAATATACCTTTTAAAATTCCAATACAATAGAATCCCGTTATGTTGGACTCTCAAGGGTCCGAATTAATGAATGTCCAAGTTACCCGAGTCTTTCAACACGATGGAGTGAATCTAAGGCGACTGAGAAATCAGTCCGACTACGCGACAGTCCGATTTATCCAGGGTACGACTTTTACCGGGTTTTGACTGCATTCACGCAGGAAAATAATCTCTTTTACTTAACTTGTTTTGATTTCTTGTGGTAAGCTATGTAGCGGGTGCGTAGTGCATGTTTGTCTGAGTAATATATTAAGCTTATTTTTACATGATAACCCTTCAACTAATTTAAAATATACTACATAATATTTATAAGTATAGTTTAGCATATAACCTATATTAAGAAAGAAAAAATAATAATACTAAAGTTGATCTTCCAGGGGGTCGTGTTTGATTTATTTTCAGCTCATTAAAAACATTTTCAATTGCCTTTTGTAATCATGCTTACAAATCCATTTGTTTTTAGTAGACATTTTGACTTTTTATTTGATTTGTCATCAATAAGAATGTATGAGGTATATTTGATTAGAAAGGGAACATGATATGGTTGAAAAGAGAGAAAATTTACTCTGAGCATAGTGGCGCATTTGGTGGGAAGTTCGATGAGACGTATAGAGACTTTTTGTACATGTTGGCAAGGCCATCGCGTCGTTTGATGGCAATAGACAAGAACATGTTGTCAGAGAGTGCTTACTTTACTGTATATTCTATTGTCAGACAAGTTGTGAATTGTGAACAGTGAATTAATTTGCCTTATTTGTATCCCGTGCCTGTACAGACAGTATTGTTGTACACCTAGAATTAAATTATTTTAGTAAGGAAATTCCACGATGCTCCCTCAGTGGGAACACTGTCCACTAAATTGGAAGCCTATGGATTGGACAGAAATAGCCTTAAAGTTATGTGTAGTTATTTGATAAGCCGTACCCAAAGAGTTAAAGTGGGCTCCTCCTACAGCTCCTTTGGTAAAATCAAGATAGGAATACCACAAGGATCGGTTCTTGGACCGATGCTATTCAACATTTTATCTATGATCTTTTCCACATGGACTTGGAATCTGAAATCTGCAACTTTGCAGATGACAATACAATATACGCAAGAAGTAACACCCTCGAAGAAGTGACCAATAACTTGGAAAATGATCTGTCATCTACTTTACAATGGTTTACTGAAAACGGGATGGTAGCAAACCCTGAATAATTCCAACTCATGTTCCTTGGTCTTAAAAGTGATCAGCAAATGTGCTTAGGTATTGATGATTAGATCATCAATCAATGCCAACAAGTCAAGCTCTTAGGAGTAACGATTGATTCTAAATTGAACTTGACGACCATATCTTCGAACTGTGCCGCAAGGTAAGCAGAAAAGTGAATGCATTCCCATGACTTAGGAACTATCTTGACAACACACAAGCTAAACTTTTGTATAAAATAACAGTGCTGGCAAATTTCAATTATTGCCTTTTAATTTGGATGTTCTCGTCTAAAGCTGCAAACAAAGAGATAAATAGAACACAAAAGCGCGCACTAAGGGTGCTCCATAAGGATAAGGATGCGTCATTTGATACGTGTTTACAAAGAGGGCCAGATACAACAATACACGTTAAGAATCTACAAAAGCTAATGCTAGAGATATTCAAACCGCTAAATTTGCTAAATCCAGCTTACTTATGGGATTTTTTCAGCACTAAGGAAGTTGAATACAATCTGAGATAAAAAACTTGGTAAAAACGCTTCAAATTAAAACTCATACATTTGGAACACACTCTCTTACATTCAGAGGCAGCCTCTTATGGAATGCCATAAGTGACGATATAAAAAATTGTAAAAATATCGCAGCTTTCAAAAAGAAAATTAGAACCTGGAAAGGGGCAAACTGCAACTGTAAATTATGTTATAAATAGGACCTTGTACTATTTACTCTTTTACTTAGTATTATACAAACATGTTTAGTTAGTTGGTTTGAATTAGTTGATATTTATGGTATTAGCTATTATAAGTAACCAACTTTAAAGAATGTTAAATAAAATGAATAATGAAAATGATTTATGTACGTGTATAAGCGTCCCCGAAGGAAAATAGCAACGCTATTTGCGCATATGAGTTCACATCAGCTTCAAATGTATTAAATATTTGTTCGGGAAATATTGTGCCCTAATACTCAGTTAATTCTTTTCTTCCTATGGAAAGGGAGATGTCTCAATTTTTATTTTATCTATTTCAGAGACTGTTAGAAAACGTACACGAAGATCTTTGGATGGGCAAATGATGCTTCAGATGATGATGATCCTACGTCAGATTTTGAACAATACAAAAGTGCAGAAAACAAAGCAGTCAGGCTTATCTGGACCACCTGGACCACATGGGGCTCCTGGCTTCCCTGGACTTCCAGGACTGCGGGGACCTCGTGGGCCTATAGGACTGCGGGGACCTCGTGGGCCTATAGGACCACGAGGCCCGGAAGGTAAACGAGGACCAAAAGGCTTAGCAGTGAGTAAAGGGGATAATGGAAGGATTAATGCTACATGTGTCAAAGGTGATAAGGGGGAACCAGGCCCACCAGGGCCACCAGGGTCACATGGAGCAAAAGGAGAACGCGGAAGGAAAGGAGAGAATGGAACTTCTGTGGCTGTACCTAAAATATTTTTTGCCCTAGAAGACCAAACAATTGTTGCCAAACGGTCGGTGAAGTTTGTGTGCCTGGCATCGGGATATCCTGTGCCTGAGATACAGTTTCATATGCACAACAGAACCATGGATGAGAGATATAAACGTCATGGAGAAGGTGTTTTAGTGATTAGAAGTGTTAAATATGAGGACGAAGGAGACATAACTTGTACTGCAAAGAATATCCTTGGGGAAGATTCAAGCACAGCGACTTTAACAGTGCATGGTAATTTTCTCTTATTTTTCATTTCCAATGGGCACTTGCTTATTGTCACTTACATTCAGATTTCGTTCGCAAGCTCATTGTCCCCATTTCACACCCGAATTTTCGCATATTATAGGGCGTTCGGATCAGTGGTGGACACTAGGGGGGCAAGAGGGAGCAGTTACCCGTCAATAGATGTCAAGAACAATACAGTTGTAGGGCTTGGTGGTCCTCGATGCCCTGGTCAGTTTGCACCCACTCCAAATAAATTGCCATGTGTCCGCCACTGTTTCGGGGTCAGTGTTACGTCATAGTAGAGATATGTACAAGACGTATTTTATCATGTGGAGGCTACACATTGTTTCAAATCAAAACAAACTACTCACACTATACTGGCGCACTCTAGTGACTAATCGCTTGGAATGACAGAGTTAGTTAAGTTTGAAATTCTGTTTGCACTCTCTATTTCTTGTGCACCATGTACAGTGGCTAGATTGCAAATAAAACCGTCAGTTTGTGAGCTTTGAAACACCCAGTCGTAGGCGTACGCTTTTCCCAGAAACTCGACCCTCCAGCTCAAGACCTCTGTCCGATGTGGATGACCCCAAGAGAAATAAAATATGTAGTAAATGAGCACATTGTTTAACAGAAGAGGCAGAAATTGCCTTCCATCATTACAAGGTTGGGTACAATAATTTAATTCTGCTTTTCTTCCACTTTGCTCTATTGAAGCTGTCTCCCTATCGGCACCATTAAACGATAACCTCGATCAAACAATTTTTATCATTGGTTTGTTCTTACGTCATGTACGCATCTTGACTATGGTCTAGCACCGACCCTGGTTCGGACATTCTAGAATCCGACATTGGAATTAAGTGGAGATGAGCCTTAAGTTGCACAGATTATAGCTGATGTATTACAATATATTTCCTCGTGTTAGTGCAATAAAAACTTTCATTGATTTGATTTGGTGATCTTTGATGACGATTCAGGCACTGTTACATGTTTGCCCAGCGTGGTGATTCACTGTCCCGAAAAACAACGTCGTCCGATTATATACAACGTCTCGCATATAGGTTATGCACGATTAGAAAGCAGCAAACCCCTTAAGAGAGAGGCTTCCATCTGTAGGATACGCTGATTAACTAACCTTTTTTTGTGTTTAATGGCTTTTTTCGGTTGATGTGGTCTTCGTTGGATTTAATATTTTGCATCGGTTAAACGTGTTTTAAAAGGAAGTGCTTTACAAAGAAACTACATGAAGAAAGTTTAAAAAGTTAAGAAGCTTTTACTATTGAAGACAAAACCCCTAAACGACTTTTGCATTTCGAATACTTTAATCTCTACAAAAATCAAAAGTTAGGATGCGGATCTCATTTATTGCAGTCAAATTTGCATGAAGTGTTTTATTATCTATATAGTTGTGTTACATAAAGACGTTTGCGTTGAAACTGTAGTGACCTATGTTACCACTTACAAATTGACATGTTTCATTTGCTTCTGTGCCATATTCAATGTACTAAATATTTGATTGAAAGTAAGGAGCTATTAAGGAACTATTGGTAATACATTTTGGTACAAGAGGTCCAAAATTAAGGAACTTTGAGAGGTGTGCTTAAGGCTAGTTTCCTTATATAAAAATGTGCTCTGCTGTTGAGCTCATATAATCGACTTCACTTCTGTTTCAGTGAAAGCCAAGGCTGAAATGTTGGATAAAACCTTTGAAACTGAAGAGGGATATGAGATAGCATTGCAGTGCATTGTTGATGGTGTGCCACACCCTAGCATAAGTTGGCATAAAGATGGAAAGGAACTGCCGGATGATGCAGTTTTACGTGATTCAAATAAAGTTCTATTCATTGACCAAGCAAGAATGAGTCATACTGGGAAGTATGCCTGCTCTGTGTCGAATTACTTGCAGGATTCTTCAGCAGAGACAACAGTTCATGTCGCAAGACGAATCTTGTTTGACTATAAGTCTCATGCTTCTATACAAGGGATCGAGACAAAGGACATCAGGATTGTCTGTAGTTTTGGGGGTGGAGTCGGACCTTTTCACATTTCATGGTTTAGAAATGGCCAGGAAATTAAACCCAGCGGAAAATTCTACTTGTCCGGAATGTATCTTGTTATTTACAACGTCAAAATCGGAGACAGCGGCACTTACAAGTGCAGAGTGAGTTCAAAGGTTTCTACAATCGAACGTGAGACAGTACTTTCTGTTCTTCCGACCTCATGCAAAAGTATATGGGAATCGGGGGAAAGAGTATCAGGAAATTATTTAATTTACCCAACTAAAGATTATGCGAGGCCAGCCCGTGTTGAATGTGACATGAGAAGAAATGGACTAACGATTGTATCGCATGACAGTGAGAGGAAAATGATGGTTGATGGGCATGAGGCACCTGGCAAATATAGTCGTAGAATTACATACAACATACCCTGGGGTCTTGTGATGGCTATTGTAAATAGGGCAAGCTGGTGCGAACAATATATACGCTATGACTGCAGAGATAGTGTCTTGAGGTTCGGTTGGTGGGTATCTGCTCGAGGGGAGAAAATGCAAAACTGGGGCGGAGTTGATCACACTCATAAGGGTTGTGCCTGTGGATTGAGTAGATCCTGCAGTGGTGGAGGGCTGTGCAATTGTGATCGGAACGATGCAACATGGAGAGAGGATTCCGGGATCCTTAATGAGAAAGAATATTTGCCAGTTTCTGAAGTAAAATTCGGAGATACTGGGGATGCAGGAGAAATGGGACATCACACAGTTGGAAAGCTTGCCTGCTACTGAAAGTGATCGTGGTATCACCAACAGAAACAATAGCTTATTTTGTACCTTTAGTGTTGTTTTGTTTTTACACCTTGAATTTTGCGTACAGCTAGATGAAATATAGCCTATTTCTTTGTGTAGGAGATTCTCCTTTCTGTCTACAAATCATATTTGAGTAGATTATAACGAATCAATGGGTTTTTCAAGCATGAACTCGAGTGGCAATGAGACGATATACAGCAAAACCCCGCATAAAAGAGCCTCCCTTTTGGGCCTAGGATAAAAGGGTCCCTATAAAAGAAGCATGAATAGATATTTTATAGTGGTGGTTCTTAATAAACAAATCTCTCCTGCTCAGTAATTGGTAAGAAATAGTCTTCTCAACTCAAAAGGAAATTGCCAATTTTCTTGCTGAACTAGTCAGTTATAAGTTAGCATCTTGCTTATAGCAACCTGAAAATCTTGTATGGCTAGTTTGGTTCTTATTTAAGTGATTGATATTATGAAGTTTTAGATTTAAGGTACCTGAAAGTTTTGGCTAATTTATGTGGTTTTTCCTGTATTATTACCCAATCCTTTTGTGCGTCAGTATAATCTATTGCTAGTTTCTTCTTTCTAATAGTTTGGTCTAAACGAACTGACTGTTTCACTTTTGATTTCTCCTAAATCCTGTTGCCTTTACATACGAAATGACTATATGTACCTCTTCCTAATGTTTTTTATTACTTAGCACATTTATATGCAGTGTCAAATATAACTGAACTTCCTTTTAGCTAATCTTCTGTACTCGAAATGTGTTTGTGCAGCATGGGTTGTGTAATGATAGTCCAAACAGCACTTGATCTGGGTGGTTTGAAATCGATTGATCTGGGCGTTGCCTGTTTAGTATAGACAAGTGACGCTTTGATTACCTGTCAAAAGGTTTCCTTTTCATCTAGTTGGTGTTAATTAATAGGTTAGTTTTCTATGAAACAGCGTCCTATTCGATCAGATGCACTTATGCTTTGACATTAGGTCTTTCGGTTATTGAGCATTTCATTTTATGCATTTACGAGATGAAGGCACTGTATAGAAAACGTAAATTCTTTCATACAAATTTATGAACTCCTTCTGTATATATTGACTGATTTCACTGCCATCTTTCTATACGATCTTGAAGAGTGAAATGATATGTCACCATATCTGGTCGCAACTGTTTTCCATTATTGTGAAAATCATTGGTTCCAACAAGAGATTTATCTGAAAGGTCATCTTTAAAGGCTTGTATCATAGAGCAGATGACACTGAAACTTGTGCTTTGCTCTACTCAGCAACCAGTGCATGACAACTGTGGCAAACTGTTTGCTGCCATATCGGTTTGACCTTTACTTGACAGCGTCAATTTTATTTCTTGCTGGTACAAAAAATGTAGGGGTTTCCAATGTCAAAGATAAGTTTAGGGCCACCGTAATCGTGAAGCGGTCCATGACTGAACTGGCAACGCAAGTAAAGATGAAAGACAGATGAATGAATATGTAGGCATCTTGTATGTGACACTGTCCTGGGGTATAGCTTCATAATCATATCATAGTTTGCTTTTTAAACTCCAAATCTCTATAAAATATCAACTGACTACAATTATTCATATCATTAAATAGGAAACATACCACTAGCTGTCAAGTTTTCTAAATAGACATATACAAATATATATACAAATATATTTATTTATATTTGTATTGGTATTTGTATATATTTGGACATACATATATACTTGCGTATATATTTATATTTGTATATAAAGTAGATATCATCAAGTTATAATGAGAAAAAATGATTACTATTTTCATATTTCTAAGCATTTGGGATTTGCCAATGTTTTATTGCGGCAACATAATAATAATGGAAGCAGTCATATTTCATTTAATTAAACTACAATTGCAAATTTTACTGGTACAAAGTAATTTGTAATTGGCTAGTCTGGGCTACAATGCATTAAAAAATCGTAGAAGACAAGTGTTGTATACAAAAAACAAAAACAAAAGAAAAGAATGCCAAAAGTAAAATAATACTAATAATATTTTTTTGAAACCTCATGATAATAATACAATCTAAGTATACAATCATACACCTCACTATAATAAAAATAATAATCATTATCATCATCATAACAGTCGTTACTTGCAGTTGCTGTTACATGATTATTGGGACTAATTGCTAATTGATATCAAATATATACAACATGATTTTCAAGAATAATTTGCATTTGCGTTAAATTTGCAATGATAATCGAGAAAACGTACGTATAACTACATAACATACATGGTAGGCTAGATACAAATTCTACAGTTACAGTGTATATTCATATTTCATTTCATTTTATTGATCATTGAAAATAGAAGAGTACAGGCTTTTGTTAATTATCTAAGCTTCTTTACAAACCGCCCTGTAAAAGCACTAAAGAGACAAAAATTATTTAACAGATACATTCGAAAGATATATGATAACAGATCTAAAATCCTCTATACAGGATCTTAAGATCTTATATTAGACTAAGAAAAAGTGAGTTGATTAATGAAGACAGAGAATACTGAAATCGGTTTGAGTTGAAACATCTGACAAAGGGTTGACCCATTTAGGCCTTGATCTTTCTTTTACAACTTGCAACTGTTGCTAGCTCCTTGATCTCATCGCTCGGAGTGCTCAGACAGCTGGGTCAAATTGCTGTAGACGACTGGCACTTTGATCTTCAGACATACGATATACCTGACTGTTGTCATGTCAGGGCTCAATCAAACCAACTGCAAAAGTAGCAATGTTGATGGTTGTTGGGGTGCTAAATTTGATTCATCAATGATTACAAACTACAGTTACTTCATATACCTAACCTTCTAGAACAAGATTTTTGCAAGGTTGTGGTTTAAGTTGCGAATTAAATGAGACAAAGACCCCTAATTATCATTCTTTATTTTAAATTTTGTCGTCTATAGTTCCTAATATATTCAATCTTTTACGAGAAAGGTATTTTTTCTCCCAGTACTAAAACTTTCTTACCTTTTTCATAAATTCGGCACTGAAACTTTCTGAAGGCTCTCATGGCTAGATTAGTCGAGTTTGCGCAAAACTACAGTTTCATAAAGACAGATAGGCACTACACAAACTTAAAACTCTACTACATAGGTTGCTACAAGAAATCTGTACTACTTAAGTAAAAGCGATGATTGTCCTGCTTGAATATTGGGATTTTAAAGGTATATTACTTATAGACTCTTTTAGGTCTCAGAAATCCAATACTGAACTTTCTTAACTGTTTGACTGATATCAATTTCTCTAAATATTGGTCAACACTGTTTAAATTTTGCACAGTCAAGAGCTGTTTTATTTTAGTATAGATGACTGTTTGCGCAGGTGAATCAGTCACTTGATTGAATAGCAATTTATGTGACCAGCTTCTATTTAAATAGTAAAGTCAAGCTGTATGATATGAGATGAGTTGAACATGTTGTAGAACTGGCTTGAGAGGGTTAAGGCCCGCGGGCCACAATCCGAACTGTGAAGGGAAGTTTTATGACCCGCAAGTAGATAGCTCCATTCTTTGTTAACTTCTTTGTAGTGCGACATAGTTAATATTTACTAGGCTCTGACTGGTGCAAGTGTTGCTTAGTTTATTATACCTTTGGCCCGCTAGACTAATAGATTTGATAGATCTGTCTCAAATTCCTAAAGGATTTCCCGCCTCTTTTATAGAACATTGGCATAGAAATGAGACAACTTATTGATTACCTATTAGATAATCAACAGAGCAAACTGCTGGTACAGCAGATCTTCATTTTATGATTTTATTAATATAAACCGTAATAATTTCTGATTTGAGGACACATTTCTGATTTGATGGCTTCATACTTTATTACCTCTTAGCTGTTCTAATTGAATATTTATATAAGTTATTACTATTTAGTTATCCTCATTGGATAGCTTTATAGTTTATTAGTTTTTAGTTTATAGTATATACCAGAATTAGGTTTCGCAGTGTGCTGTAAGGTTTTACAGTATGTTGTAAAATCGTATATCTAACATTCCATAGGCATAATTCAAAATTTGCTACTTTCAATCGCCTTATTACTGTTCAGTTACCAAGCCTATTTATGGTTTCCTTCTTGAACTTTTTTCTTTTACATTCTACTGAACAGAGCCATTGGTATTGAATTGTTCTTATTGATACAGCAGAATTGGAAATAGAAGCATATAGAAGTTTCAAAATTCATGTCTTTTGCTTTTATGATTTTTCAATTTCATTATTGGCTGCGGTACTTCATTGCTGGCTACAAAGTTAAACTGTAGGCAATATCTTATCCTATCATTATTTCTAGCAAATTCCCTTCTCATCATGGCAATTTGTTGCATAACCATTCCTTAATGCATCACACGCAAATTTGGAATAAAATGACCTTAAAGAATAAAAATTGCATTATGGGATGTCGTGGTCTTAATCCTTAACATTGAGAACACAAACATCTTATCAGAGTTAGAGGCTATAGGTAATTTCCCTATGACAGTGGTGGTGTATTAACTGGTCCACAGTGACCCAAGGTCTCATTGTTTACAGAAGGGATCTCAGTACGAGCACTCCAGATTATAAATTGAGGAACTGCGTGGAATATGTCTTGCTTGTCAGCATTACAGTCGATGGACAGGTTTGCTAGCTCCAAATAACAGGAACAAGTTAACAGCTAGTGGAGCAGTAATGGCGCTGAATTCGTCTGTATTGACGCTTGCCACAACGTTAACTCACATAACTGATGTGCCTAGCTTTGCCAATGCTAGTGATGTTAACATTGGAAGATCAAGAGGATTGAATGTTTCTCGACATGAGATGTGCATTCCCCTCGCCATTCATCAGTTCCCTAGAGATCTAATTGGCGAAGAAAACAGAGAGAAAGGCGGTGTTCTGGTTCATTTGTTTGCAGCATTTTACATTTTTGGATGCTTAGCTTACCTCTGTGAATGCTACTTTGTTCCTGCTCTGGAGGTTCTGACAGAGAGGTTGAAGATCCAGCCCGAGGTTGCTGGAGCTACGTTTATGGCGATTGGCAGCTCATCTCCGGAACTTTTTGCCTCGTTAATCGGTGTTTATGTGGCTGAAGATGACGTTGGGGTTGGTACAATCATAGGATCGGCTGTTTTCAACATACTTTTTGTTATTGGTTTCTGTATATTAGTCTCACCTAGTGTCCTTTGCATTGATGTGTACCCGATTGTCCGTGACGCAGCGTTCTACACACTTTCCCTAATTCCATTAGCGGCAATCTGCATGGACGGAGAGGTGGATTGGTACGATGCTGTCGCGCTGGTCCTTCTCTACGGCCTTTACATTTTCATGATGTACCACAGCGTTACCGTTGAGAGACATTTCTATAACTGGTTTCCCATGGCCCGACCAGAAGAGAAACCAAAGGAGACGACACCAATACTTGATAAGAGTGGAGAACATGCCTTGACTACAGCTCAAGCCAAAGCTATCGAAGCCGGCAATGGCCATGTGCAGACCGATTCCTCTAATGGTGAGGCCAAATTTCTCATCAACGGAGAGCGACTTGAGATCAAAATTACAGATACATCACGTGAAGGGTTTCAAGATGGCAGTGAAGCTTCTTTTTGTTCAGAGCTTTACCCACCTGCAGGTAAGATGAAGAAGGTTATCTGGCTAATCGGCTTACCAGTCATCATTCTCTTCTGGTTGACTATACCTGATGCTAGCAAATTGCGCTGGAGGAGATGGTTCCCGATGACGTTCCTTGTTTCCCTTCTTTATATCGCAGGGTTTTCATACATTCTCGTTTACATGGTGACAATCATCGGATACACAGCTGGTGTGCCAGATATCGTCATGGGCCTCATATTTATGGCGTGTGGTGCAAGTGTACCGGATGCCCTTGCTAGTATAATTGTAGCGAAACGTGGACACGGGAGAATGTCTATCTCAAACTGTATTGGCAGTAACGTATTTGATATTCTCCTTGGCCTAGGCTTGCCCTGGCTCATGAAGACGCTCATTACACACTATGGCCATGCAGTACCTATCATCAGCGGTAGCATTAAATTCACCGTTTTCATTCTAATTGGAAGTGTTGTCACCATGATGTTCATCTTCTGGATCAGCAGATGGAAGCTGCGCTGGCCTGCCGGACTCATGCTCATAACTACTTACCTCGGTTTCATGACAGTCTCGTGTATGTTTGAAATGAATGTATTTGGAATTTATAATCTACCACAGTGTGAATGAACGTCTTCGCCGGACAGCACTGAACAATATGTTTCCAAATTTGACGTGTTAGTTTTTATTTCATATTTATTATAAGTTATTGCACCCTGTATTGTTGCTTGAACAACCATATCCATGGGAATTTGCCACTGAAGTTCTTCGATCACTAGCATTGTCTGTTCACTTACACACGTTTTTTCATATGGAAATGTTTCTGCTCAGTATTGAAAATATCTTAGCTTTTGCATACATACGACTGCATCTCAGTACTAGATCTTTCTTAAGACTTTCTTAACAAGAATAGTCTATTTGCGTAACAATACAGTGTTACACAGACAGGCAGGCATACTACATAAACATAACATGGGTTATTACGAGAAATCTTTTCTTTTGCCTCAAAAATACAGCACTGAAATTTTTTCCACTTTTGAGCAGTCAAGTCCTACTGTCTTCAGGCTTATTTCCATGGGGCTGCATGTTGCGCCAGAGTGGAAAATGGCCAGGAGCATTTTGTGCACGAGAAGAAAGGTTTAAGGGTATATTTCTATACGACTGCATTTTCCTCTCGAGCAAAAATCCCGTTCAGCCGAGTATTCTGTGAATCGCATTTGATGATAACATCATTAACAACAATAGCAACAAAGTGAATCTAACTGAATCGTGATTGGCTAATACAGACGGAGATCAAAATGAGGCGCTTCAACTTTCGAACGAGTTCAACTTGCTTCTCCAGCTCACGAGCAGCTCGTGACCAGGAGATATCTATCGGTCAGCGGTGTAATCGTCTTGATGCGCATGCCTTGCAGAAATGCTCTTGAACATTCTCCGCTATAGTACAGAATGCAGCTCCATGGAAATAAGCCTTTAGAAGCCACTTTCTTATAAAAATGACTTGTATAATACGTTGTAATTGCTCACCCAAATCGGATTTGGGTACTACGGCGAATTGTTTTGAACTCTAACGAGTAACGCGAAATCTAAGGAAGCGACAATCTCTTCTCCCCCACTGTAGTTCATGTTTTGTTCCTTTCAGTATTGTTTACGTTCAATACTTATTGACAACTAGATATGACCGATACATACCCAAGTTGCACAGAATAATGATTTGCAAGCACAGTACTAAAACCTCTTACAATAGATAGTGATGGACCATTTGCGAACCAGTGAGTTTTTTACAAATCAACTGCAATTATTCTCAAGTTGAAAAATTACAATCGCTTGTTTATACTCAGCTGAATAACGGTATATTTCCATTGGCAAGTGTCTAAAATCAATCTTGAAGTCGATGACTGTTTTCCGCAGGCCTACTGTCCCCACTATTGGTAAAAGGAAATGCCTGGATAGTTTTGGGGAGAATCATTTATGTATTTTTAAGTTAAGTGTTAATTGGAATTTCCAGCAATTTTTTCCTCCTATGCTTCCACCTCCACTTTTCTTACAGTTTCAGTTTCATGAAGTGCATTTAGGAAAGCGTACATGCAATGTTGTCACTGGTACTCTCCGTAATCAATTTTTAAAGGACTAGAGAGCTTTTCAGCATATTTCAAGCAATACAGTTACTTATCAACTATATTTCTATCTATTGAAATTAAGATGGGGGTAGCTTTTCCATTACCGTTTTATTTCATCACACTTACAACGAGCAAAACATAATGTAGTGTATCCTTTTAGAGTTTTGATTTTTGCCTAAACCTATAGGAGCAAAGTTGCAAGGTGGAAGGAGTATAGTTTTACCGAGAGGATGGTTTCCATTTTATTGTATCAACAATGCTACAAAAGGTGGATGTGGTACTTGTTGGAACTATGCAAAGGGCGTGGTAGAAGCCAAAAGCTAGCACATTATAAATAAATAAATAAATATATATATATATATATATATATATATATATATATATATACATACATATATATATATATATAAATATATATATATATATATATATATATATATATATATATATATATATATATATATATATATATATATATTTATATATTTATATTTATATATATAGATATAAACTCAAAACATGACAATTAATTTTTCGGCAACTAGTTTTGTCCGTTCAGAGCGGACTCTTCTGGCTGAATGGGCGAAACTCGCGGAGTCCGCTCTGAACGGGAAACTAGTTGCGAAAAAATTAGTTGTCATTTTTTGAGTTTATATCTATCTATTTGAGTTTATATCTATATCTATATATATGTACATATATATGTAGATATCGTTTCGATAAATATCTTCATCGACGTTTCGATAAATATCTTCATCAGTACTCAATTCTATCTGCACATTTCTATAGACAATCTTAATTGGTCAGTGGCGCATGGCACTATGGGCAATGCACGTATCAACGGAACATTTCCTATTAGCCATTTGCTATAGGAATTACATACAATTTTGCATATTTGGCTTCTTAATTCTCCATTCTTTGTAGTGATAGCAATATTCGAAATTGGAAAGTTCCTTGGGGTTTTGTTGTTAGTAGCGAAAGGTCCTTATGTTTCTTTGTGATGATTCCTTATATAGCGGTTTCATACAAAGGGCTTGACTTTGTCTTATTGCGGATGCAAATTTTAGATCATCGACGTCTTTCGATTTTGTATGGAAGTGAATTTGTTTGGCTATATCTGAATTCAATTTATTACGTACATTGGCAGATAGTGAATTACCCATAAAGCCAAACAAAAAGGAGCGAAACTTGATAGCAATGAAAACTATGCGATAAAATATGCATGAATAATAAGAAGAGGTCCTTTGGATCGTTTGATGCTAATGAGGGCAAGGCCATAGACGACAGGTGCAGGGTGATAGGTTGCCATAGCATAGTGGACAAATCTTGATTGGCTGTTAGCGCGATCCCCAATTGGGGAATCTTCTGCCTTATTGACCAATCAGAGGGCCAGAATCTCCAATTTTACTACACCTCCTTCAAAAAACCCGGTGTAAAATCTGCTAAGACTTATCCGAAATTTTTTTTAATGATAGGTTGCCATGGGTTGGTCATTAGATGAATCTGCCTTCAATACGGATAGTGAATTATGAAGCAATGGGAGGATTATCAATTATTAATTTATATGGAATAGCGCAATACTGAAATACAGAATAAAAAGCCTCATTCACGGTGTGATCACACCCATAATTACCAATTGATTGTATTGGTAGATAGTTGAAACAGATAGACAACAGCAGTAGCAATATGACATCACCAGTGACTGTTTTTAGATTTATGCTCCACCTTGAAGTAGGTTAGTCGGTATTTTGGTATATAGCGAGTGCTAGCATGCTGACGGAATTTTGAGTTGGGGGATAGGGATGTAGTAGAAGATGCTTACTGATGGGATTGAACAAAGCTCCTTAATTACTGACAGTATGCTAGTGAATGCAAAGTAGTCGCCAACAATCCTGGTGCAGTTTGCACTTTTTGTATTCTGCAATCAACTTTCATCCCCTTTCTCCTCTTAAAGAATCCTGGTTTTGGGAGAAGTGCATGCGATAATGGGGAAATTTCACATGCACACCTACTTTAAGTGTGCCATAGACGAAGAATTTTGTCCGGCTCCTATGTTGGCCCCGACTTTTCGAAGAGTATCTTACAGACAAAGATGCTTCAAGTATTTTTAATGTATGATTTATACTTCTCGTTACGAATAAGGAAATTGACTGTTCTAGTCCTCAAGTATAGGCATTCGTATCGTTCAGCCGTCTCATTACACCCAAGTCTTACTACATAAAATCTCCCATTGTGCTCTTATGCTGACTTCGGAGTCGATGTGACGTACCGAAAAGTGATTTCTTTCAAACTTTTGTTTGACCTAGTACCGTCGAAAAGGGGGTAGCCGGGGTAAATTCCCTTGGCCAGATCCCGAAAAGATTTTGGTAAAATGTTGCTAATGCGATACAATTGTAATCAATGTGCTTGTTGGAACCCACAAGGGCCCATTTTGTTTCTAACTCTAGGGTAAGAGCTAGCCGTCGGCGAGGCTAGTTGGAACGTACTAGTTTGCATGTAATTTCATTTTCTTTTGATAATCACTCTGAAATACAAAGGTATCAATTGAAAGTTAACCCAAGCAAATGCATTATCTGACTATCTGGCAAACCAAACAAGTCAAAATGTTCCTCTTCGCCGTCAACCATAGTAATGGGTCATGGAGACACTTCTGCATACAAGTTACACGAGCACTATCAATAACCTAAGAGGTCTGATGGATCATAGATTCCAAGACATACTTTATGGACAGCATGCATTGCTGGCTTTTCTTTATTTAGTTTTTACATGTAAGGTTCAGTCGTTTTCATAACAGGATTTGATTTTGATATCAGCCAATATCATAGTAGCTGATATTATTTTAAATAGAGCATATGTACCAATCCTAGGGCTGCCCCTGTTTGCCCCCTATATTTTCCAGTCTAAAATAGTCCCTGGTTGAAACGAGCTGCCAATAAATTGTAATTATGATTGTGAAGCCATGTAAAACGAAATTTAATATTGTGAACTTTCGATTTGTTGCAACGAAATTGCAACAGAACTCCTTAAGAAATTTTGCTGTAGGAGAGTCTTCTTCACGGTTTGCTTACGAGAGCGGGGAGATTTTGCTATCGCTGAGATAATTGTCCCGTTTCATCAGTTCTTTACTTATAGACGTGTGAGCATGACCTGTGTTTATTAGCGACAGTGAGCTATGGTGTAAAGGGATTGTGTTTCCTTGACATCATAATTCGAACAAAAGAACCAGCAACAACAGCAACAGGTTCACTTATCATACAGGAAATGAAGTGGGGAAAAATGGCAGAATTTTAAGGGAGGAAATTTATCAATGCGCTCACCTGCTTCAGTTCAAAAAAGAGGCCATTTACTGAATGTTTGAGAATCTTTCATGTGCCTTGATACGTCTGATATCAGTAAGAGAAGGGTATAGATATTCAAGCAGTTCTTGAAGATAGGTTTCTGCCTCACCAGTATGGGCAACTGTTGTATGTCGACGCGTAATCATAAACAACTATCAAGAAGGCCTAAGGAGTCAAATACTGTCTTGAACGGAAGCGATAAGCACTCGCCATCTGTTGGGTATATATCAGCCACCAAGCCAGCTCCTCCGAGCATTAAAAAGAAGCGTAGTGCCGGGAATGGAGGCTCATTACAACACGACAGTTATTGGGGTAATAAGAGTGGATCGAATGTAAGCAACCCCCCTCAAAGTCAGGACACAAAACGATTGAACATGAAACCTGAATTTACCGAACAAAACATCGAAGCTCTATTTAACAAATACAAGGATAAAAATGGCGATTGTATTTTGGCATTCGGAACTGAAGAGCTTTGTCAAGACTTAGAACTTGATCCTACTGAATTTCGAGTTCTTTTGTTGGCGTGGAAATTTGATGTGTCGCAAATGTGCCGTTTCACAAGAAAGGAATTCGTTGACGGCTGTAGGAATCTAAGAGTTGATTCAATTGCAGGTTTGAAGTCTAAATTAGCTATAGTTGAACATGAAGTCGAGAATAAGGAACAATTTAGAGATCTTTATCGATTTACTTACGGTTTTGGCTTGGATATCGAAGATGGACAAAGAACTTTACCAACCTCGGAAGCTATGGACCTATGGCAGCTTGTATTTTCTAAAAGTAGACCTGTATTTTTAGATGAATGGTTCGATTTTTTACGTGAAAGCCAAGTAAAGGGGATTTCTAGAGACACCTGGAATATGTTTCTTCACCTATCAGAGACAATTAAGTCAGACTTCAGTAACTATGACGAATCTGAAGCATGGCCTAGCTTGTTTGACGAATTTGTAGCAAAGCGGTCTGAAGGATCTGGTAATGAAAGCAAAGATAAAGATGATATCGAATGATTTCTGTGGAGCAGTATTTGAGTAGTGTTCACGTCTCATACTTTCAAGTTTTCTGTTTACCTCAAAGAATATCAGTTTGTACTTTAAGGCAAAGGAAGAATTGGGTGAGTCTTTCTCCCACAGATATTTTGAGGAGAGCTGAGGTGTGGTTTTTACTCACTAAATCTTAGATGCTCACTTAGAATTGAAGGGCAATAATTGTAGCTAGTAGTGGTAAGATATTTTCAAACATTTTTCAGAAGCAGTTTAGCAATAGCTTTTATATGAATATGCACCAGTATTCTTCAACTCATTAGCCCCTATGTCCTGGAATGCATTTCCGAACTCTCATAGCCTACTCAAATTGTATTCTGTTTTACCACCATGCCTGCTAGTTTAAAATAACATATATAGCTTCTGTGAGAAAATGCAACCATGTACAGATTTATGACATATAGTTTACATTCTATTGACAGTTCACCACTGGTATTTAAGCCATTTTTATTAATTTTGATCCAAAAATATAGTGTAATACATTATATATTATATGTATAAAAGATGAAATCAAAAATATACTTAACTTAAATGTAGATGTTTTGATAAATATCTTCATCAGCGCTGAAGTAGGTATTTATCGAAAAACATCTGCATTTAAGTTAAGTATATTTTTGATCCTGTCTCTTATGTGTATATATATATATATATATATATATATATATATATATATATATATATATATATATATATATATGTATGTATATATATATATATATATATATATGTATATATATATATATATATATATATAAATATATATGTATATATATATATTTATATATATAGTATATATATAGTATATACTGCATTACACCATATATATATACATACATACATACATACATACATACATACATTAAGACATAAGTGGGCTACCGCAATTGGAAAATTTGTATATATATATGTATGTATGTATGATGAAGGTTTGTGCCCAAAATGTTTTAAATGATGTCATGAGTGTCTATTTATTATCTAAAAATTTCTTAACTATTGTAGCTTTCTGGTGTTTATATATATGTATATATATATATGTGTATATATATATATATATATATATATATATATATATATATATATATATATATATATATATATATATATATATATATATATATATATATATATATATATATATATATATATATATATATATATATATGCCACTAATAGACAGTATATCACAGTAGGATATCAGAACTTGATTGCTTTTGATAGCTAGGCTCTTTTAACTACAATAGTATCACAGTAAAAGTTCACCTTATAGTATTGTCAATTGTTGTATTTTAAAATTTGCAAATATTCACCCTAGATTATATTGTATTCATAGATGACTTGTATTCAAATTTTTCATCTAGGATTTCAAGTATTGTTAGGAAAGGCAGTGTAGGAGAGTGAGGATGGGATGGGTTGTTGTTTAATTTGTTTTTTAAACTGAAATAGCATCTATGCACTTGCTTTTGATTGGATAGTTGCTTGGATAGTCTAATATATTGGCTGTTGCATTCACAATATCAAAGGCTTAGGTGTTGTTCAGGATAATTGCTTTGAAAGAATATTGATCCAGTCATAAGGTATAAACTGATCATGATTTAGAGGAATTGCTCTTTATGGCCAGATTTGGAATCAAAGGAAATACATGCTGACATTTATGAGTATAGCAATGTGTAATCAACAACTGACAAAGTTTGTCAATAGAGTATGTTATAGCAAATTTAATTATAAATTGCCTATGATTGAGGTTGAAAGTAAATTGGAAGATAGGTCTCTAAAGTAGATTGAGTTCTGGTTACTCCACTATTTAAACCAGAGGTAGTAGCTTATTTTATGCATCATTGATTTTTCCCAGCTTGTTGGTCCCATTTCTTTAGTGATATCAAATATTTGCCATTTTTGTGCAAGACAGTCATATAAAGCCCAGCCACACTTGTCTGCAAGGCAGAATTAGTGTTGTTTTGAACCAGATCAATTGGCCATGCACTGGTTTGCTTAATTGGAAAATAATCAAATTGATGTGATATCATTTGCATAGCCTACAAAACACATGACATACAAGAGTCACCATTGTTGATGTCCTATCTGTTTACATCTAAATTAAATAAGATAGTTATCATTGTCAGATTTCAGCAATCATGGTTCAAAGATGGCCATTTGTGTTTCTTGATTTAGTTTATATGTTGAGCCCAATTTCATTCTTGTATTGTTATTTACACTTCTAAAGTTGGTTCTATAATATCTTGCTGTCTTGGGTCTGCATATTTCTATGTTGAGTTGGTTTAGAATACCTACTTTGTGTTTGGATATTTCTACAAACAGGCCTGTAGCTATAGGTTGGCATGGGGGCGAGCTGCATTGGAGTTTCAAAAATGGACTCAATACCCCTTTAGACAGAGATATCCTATTTTATTTAAATCTTTTAGTGTTTGTTGAAATTTAACATAAAGTATATAATTCCATCCAGTTTTAGCCATGGTTCAAGGCTTATAGCACCCCAAAGCCACCTAGCTGATTAATACTCGCTACGTGCATATTGGCTGTCCCCCTGATGAATTCACATTGGCTTACGGGCCTGTCTGCAGCGTTGCAAATTTTTATCAGTATGACTCATTCAAACAAGAGACGTAGCTGATGTATACATTTTATCACCTGTGCTTACAGAATTACTGTTTTTGTGAGATAATGACCAGTTTGGTCAGAGTGTGACGTAGATTTCAGTAATGGCCCTACCTGCTTTGATTAAGATGGTTGCAATAGTTTAACTGGTAAGCTGGTCTAACTTAGTATAACTTGGTATCATGGTTTAACTTGGTATATTTTAGACGATATAGTACTTTGTAAGAGTTGTCTCTGTTGATTCCATAATGAATTAGATTTTACTTGCTCTCGTTTTCTATCAGGAACCATTTTAGAGCCTACATGCTCAAAACCAAGAAGTCCAAGGAACTTTCACTACTTTCAAAAAATCCCTAACGAACTTTTGAATTTCGAATGTACACTGTAAATAATTGAGAATTTGAAAGCCAAATTGGCTTAAATTGCAAGTAATCCTAGTAAGAAGTGGTTCACAGGCGGCTTTACATTGAGAATTGCAGATTACATACAGTAACGTAATAGAGGAGTGCGTGGCCCTTTGGAGCCCGTTTACACGTTATCGGATTCATTTGAATACGATATGTTTTCACTCACCATCCGTTTACACGAAGACGATGATAAATACGGTATGACTTCATTATGTTTATGAATAGGGTATGAAATGAATCCGATATCGTGTAAACGGGGGTCTTGGTGAAGTGATGGTAGGGGGCTCCTTTACTAAATTATGCTTGAGTCATACTCTAGAGCTAAGTACTCACTACTTGTTTTTTCCGAATAACCGAAGGAAGTAATTACAAAAACAAATACTAGTTGTACAACTAACTTTGTTTGTTTTCAAAGTGTATCATATGAAAAAGCAGCAGTGCTGTGTGAATACTGAATGTTTCCTTAGACCTTCGATCAGGAAATTATCAAAATTCAAATAAATTGTCTTCTGTAACTTGTAAACAGCTAACAAATGACATTGATTGAAACGTATACAATGAAATTATGTTAGAGTTGGCTATAGTTTCTTCACAAAATTTTAAAAGCCACGAATCATATGGTACCTGAAACTCAAAGGTCAAATTCAATCTTACGCTCATTTTAAAACATTGTAATAATGTTTCGAATTGAATGCAGAAATATCATTTCCTTCAAAAATCCTCTTTTTCACAAAGTTTCGTGGAGCCCCGATGGGGCTCAATCTTTTGTTTGTACCTGGTTTAATGCTGATTTAATGTTGCTATTGGTTGCACTTGCCCAATTTTTTTCATAAAATGGTGCTATGGACTGGTCCAAAAGTCCCATAAACGTGTAAAGTCGGGGAAGGCTCTGTGTTCTTGGTTACTGAGCGCTTAGCATGATCTCGTTGCTCTGAAAACGTATGTCTCTATCATTTTACCTGATTTGGCAACAATCTTTATAGAGTAGCAAAGAGGTCTATTCAAGTTTCTCACCAACACTTCAATGCTTTTATCTGCCGTTTTCTACCAAGACTAGATGCATGTCTATATTTAAACAAGGCGTTTCCCATTGAATTATAGGGCGTGGGCTGTAAAATTTTTCAGGGGCTCCGCCCCTGACCCCCTACTGCCTCTCTGCTACCGACATTGTTGCATATTCCCACATGGACTTGCAAACTCGTCCCCAAGCCCCACCCACTAAAAATATGCCCTGGCTTCCCTGTTTTAGTACTAACATGTGATCAAAATAGGCCCAAAATAATGAACTTTTAGAATTAGGCTTTGTGCCAGGCTCCTGCTGTAGTTATTTTAAATTTATTTGTATTTAACTGCTGCACAGAAGCTCTGTTATAATTTAATTTCACTCGAACGCCGTATTCACTCTGGGAGTAGCGCTGCTTGATGATTCCATGAGCTGCCATTTCGAATGGCTAGGAGGGTTGTATGGGTAGAAGCTTTTTTAATCCTTTGCTATGCTAAAACTAAACGCCTACATTCCAGAATTTTTAGTCAAGCCGAGTACCAACAAGTCACCTAAGAACATCTGCCAAGGTGCCCTCCAAGGCTCTTATTAAAGTTCAATAACGTTTTGTTTGATTTCTGTGTTAATTGTTTTATGGTACTATTTTGAAAGCTGTTGAGCATTTGGTGCAATAGGATAAGCTGTTATGTGCTGATTACAGACAGATTCTTTTGTAGTTATTGCCTACGCATCAATTTGCCTATGACTGATATACATGTATGTGATGTTTTCGGTGTACAGTAAGCACCTTGTCCAGAATGGAAGAAGCATATGTCTAGTAGACTAAGCAGTTCTGTCGCGAAGATGACAGAGAGATATATTCACGCCCATAACCAGCTTAAGAATCTAACTCTTTGATGTCTATACTGAAAGCGTCCTGTTGCTTTGTTAATAGAATGCCAATGGAAAATTCAATCTAACGGAAATTATGCTTAAATGACTAACCAGACCAACTGTGTACGGAACATTTACTGGTTTGAATCTGCATTTGAAAGGATTTTGTACATATTAAGCTCGTTAGTGCAAGTGCCTAAACTAAAATACAGGCAATATGCAAAACCACTAGCTAGCTGACATGACGGGGGTATGTAAGCGGAACCCGAAGGCAAATTTTCATAAGACCTACAAGTCACACATACCGTATTTCCTATAAAAAGAGCAACCCCCTTCGAATGAGCGTCTGCCTCGATTGGGTGCCTGCCTCGATTGGGTGTCTGCCTCGAATGAGCACCTATGAGCACCCTCTCACCCAACGCAGACTTTTAAATGAGAGCCTGGGGCACTCGTAAGAGGAAATACAGTACATGTCCTTGGTCTTCCTGAAAGAAAATGTCGTAAGTGCAGTACTCACCAACTCATACACCAGTGATAATCATTTTCAAGACCCCCTATTAGTGGTTAATGGCATTGGTTTTTAGTCCCTGAAACGAAATTTGCCGATTGCTTGGTGTATGGGACTACAGCCATTGTCGGTAGTTTTGTTGTTTATTTGGTTCAGTACTGAAGCTTCGTCAACCTATCCCAACATTGCTGCCTCTACAACTTTCTTAATATTTTCTTCATATGTTATTAAAAGCTTTGACGATAGAAGTGAGCGATGAGGAATATCATTTTTAAGCTAAACGTAAAAAATTTCCGACATTGCCAGAATCAATATGAGCAAATGTAAAAAATGTCGTGCCGGAGAAGGAGTTGATAAATTAGTCAAGGTATTTATAAACTGTCTAAGGATTAGAAAGTCCATCACCGACTGATTTAATTTTATAGGACCTGAGAAGATCTTCTTTTCGATAGGAAGAGAAATGCTTATAGCCTAAAAATAGGAGGATTTTAAGTCAAATAAGTTTGGTAGGAAAATAATCATGCCAAATGATACGATAATCTTGTTTTGAAACGAATGCGTCATTAGAAATTAATGCATTATGGCATGGATGTAGAGGGGTTTGAAGTTAGGATGCAAAATGTCTGTCCTTCGTCACTAATCTGTGACTCAACTGAATTGGTGTCTAGCTGTCTTGGCCTGAAGCTTGCCCAAGGGAAATAAACATATTTTTCATAAGAAAGAGGCTTTTAAGAAACCTAGCACCAGACACCGTAAAGTTAAGAATCTTTTAGAACTACAAGGAAAGAGTTAGAGGACTATAGAACTTTCCGTGTCATCTTTCGTAGTTTCAAAATTCCCTTTTTTTCTCCTCAGATTTAATAAGTTTCCGCAACAGTACGTTTTATGTGCTAAGCTTTATGGGTACTACAAAAGGCAATGCTGTCCATTTTGGTTTCGTTATTACTGCAATTTTTTCATTGAGTTAAGAAACTTTTCAGAATCTTTTAGAATTAAACTGTGGCTAAAACTTAAGAAACTTTTACTACTAGGCCTTTCTTAAATAAAAATACCTATAGAGTTTTGCCAAACTGGAACTCTGAAGGCTGCAGCCCCCTCAGCTCCCCCTCGTTCTACGCCTATGATCATGGGGAAGGAGACAGGGACCGCGGAGCAGTCTGAAAGTGGGGGGGGGGCTAAAATTTAGCGAAATGGCTATAACGATATTTATCTACTCCCTCTAAACGTCAAAAGACAAGTGTACCCTCACTTTTACGTCAACTAGATTTGTTTTTGAGTGAAGGCGTTCATATTCATATTACTCTATTATTGACGTCACGATTTAGCAAAAAGTAATCCCTGCAGCACAATACTAGTGCTCAATTCAGATGCCGCCTTTGAGTACCGGAAAAACTACAGTAATCAATCATTAGCGAATTCTTTTGACTTCTTTGAAAAAATACTGTTTATTTTCGAAAAAAGTGGGGGCTATAGCCCCCCAGCCCCCCTGTTTCGCGGTGCCTAGGAGAGCTCTACTATTTGTACGCATAAGCTATTTGTCGTTTCTGTGGCCTGTTTGGATTTCAATGGTCATATGTTGATGACTCAAAATTCTGCTCCACATATTTACCTAGCTTTTCCGTGCTCCAATAGCATTTGCAATCACGACTCGTCTGTCAATTATCTTCAAGAGCAGTTTTCTATTATCTAATTACACCTATGCAAATAGATTAATTTTTAAAAACGCTTTTCTAGTGACAAGGGGTTGTCTTGCACTATGGAGTGAGAAAATTATACCAGGGTATCGCCTCTCACATTGTTAATGTCACATGAATCATTAATATATCTCAGATATTATTGGAAAGGATGTAAGAGCTACATCGATGCAATATCTGTTTTAAATATATTTAGGCGATATCAGATTTGGAGCAGGTGAAATTCGCCTAGTGAGCTGTGATCAGTCTGTCCATGTATGCGAAATATAGACAGACTGATCGCAGTTCACTAAGCGAATGTCACTTGCAGCTAGTGTAGTCTCTAAGAAAAAGCGTTAGCAAAGACATAAGAACTTGGGAGCATAGATAGGCATGCCCTCGTTGTCCGCAGGTGTTGAAAATGTGCCCTCAAAATGTTAAAATACACCCTTTATCTCTTGAAAACACTACGAGCGAGGGTCTAGTAAATTACAGAGTGCCCTTCTTCATTTGTTTTGAATCAAACCAAGTTTTCTTACACTCTATGTCCTCCTACCGAAACCGTCTGTATCTATCTCTATTTGCAATAAATATATTAAGCATTATATGCAGCTTAATTTTGCTGCTCTTGGGTGTAGCTTGTTTTCTTTAATTACCCTCGAACTCGTGTGCCCTTCCACTTTCTTGAATGGCTCCTACGTGTTTCCTACGTTTCTGTGTGGTAGCACTGGGTAAACATTTTATTGTCATAAAGGGATACGAAGTTCTCAATCAGGAATAAAGGAAGATGGGCGAACTGAAGAAATTACTCATCTCAATTGGGCTTCTAGCTAATTCACACAGTCGTTTTACTAACTACACCAGCCTTAAGAGACACTTGGGATACGATTAGGGCAAAGTGCTTTATTCAATGTGAATGACTCTTCCAAACACTGCATTAAAATACAATAAACTACAGAAGCATGCAGTTAAGTTTAATGTTAGAATAACTAAGTAACAATTATCACATGCAGTACCCCCGGCTCTGTATTAAGATAGGCACATAAAAATACACTACAAAACAGTATGCTCCATGGCGCAGCTGCAGGTGAAAAAACACATCAGGGCAATAAATATTCCTGTTCGGAACTTTAAGTGAGCAGTCCGTGGTGATCAATCGCAACTGACACAATAATGTATCGAAGATTTGTCCTCATCCTCCTTTGCCTGTTGATTGTTGATGCTGGTAGACGAAAGAGGAAAAGCCGATATTTTGGGAAAGTGTTCCGCAGGGCTGGTTGCAGTTCTGGTCCTCAGCCATGCAGCAGAAGGTAAAGTATTAGCTCACGAACAATTTTACTATCTGGTGCTTGCAGTAACTTGATGATAGCAGTTGAACACTTCCCTGGGAGTTCCTGTAATTCAATGTACATTTTGAAACTACAGAAGAAAGGTCTTACTGTATGAATACTTCACTTCTAGATTTTTTCAGACTCATTATGATAGGCGTTTCATATAAGCTTCGCATTTCCATTAATTATGAATGTATCCAAGTTATAGCCTACTTATCTTAATCAATTAAAGTCTGATTCACAGTAAATTATGACCAGTTTCATGTTTAAGCAGCCATTTTCTCCCTCCCAGCATTACATGAATTACGTTTTGCTTGAGTTTTCAACAGCTTTTTGCAAACTTTGCATTTGCTAGTCCAGCTACCCCGTGAATCAGGAACAGGCCTAGGTCTGCTCCATTGCTCTCAGTGACAGACGACATGGTGTTATATTGCTATTGGATAAATGGTTTTTCAGTTCAGCATATCAACTTACTTTAGATGTAAAGCTTAGTACCGTATACGATTCCGTACCTTGGAGAGTGCATGTTAGAGAGGACACTTATCCTGAGCCGTCAACATAGTGAGATAGGGTGGCCAGTTCCTTTCCTCGCCACCATTAAGCTCCCTAGTGTTGCCACCAGGTACCCATTTGCTGCTGGGTGGACAGTGAGCGAGCACCCTAACTATGATCCGATGGTTCGGGTCGAACATCGATGTTCCACTCGGCAACTTGCCGATTATCTTAGACAGTTTGGGGATTTATGGAAGTGTTAGATGCAATTTTGCAATCTTCCCATTTCACCTGTGACTTTTGAAATTAGAGAAGCATAAATTAAATCTTACCAAATATTATATTATAAAATTCCTAAACTATTATGTCTTATGGACTATCTCAAACATTGTGGGACGCCCAACTACTTAGTACGAAGATGATGGTATTGACAGAACTAATGGCTCCATACAAAACCAGACTTACTCAGAATCTTTATGGAAGTGCTTGACCTCTTTCAAATTTCAGATCCAGAGATTTTCATAACTACAGTCAATTTTCGTATAATTAAATCATTCTATGCTTTATTCCATATGTGATATGCGAAGGTTTATTCCTTCCAACTGTCATAATTTCTTCATAATTTAATCAGCTTATCTGTTTTGTAAATCTTTGGGAAAGGGGTGGGCGTTGGACTTGTTATATGTTTTAATATAGATTTGTCTCACTATCTATTTTATAGCTCTTAGAATTTTCCAACTTCTATGCTAAAATACTGACCGATCTACTTCAGAGGATATTTACCTCAAAAACAAAACCAACTCTGGAAGGAGCCCTTGGATACCTGAGGCAGCTGTCATTTGCTTCCAAAAGGACAAACACATAAGGGTGATGGTTCAGGTCTTTAATGACTCTGAATATACAAAAAGATATTGAAAGTTGGCAAAAACCATTTTTCTTTCTTCGCTTAAAATATCTCATCGTTGGAAGGAACTCTCTTTTTCAGCGAGTTGGATACCCTTGGAAAGCAGATTTGGAGGGAAGATACAAATCGATTCCTCTCAGGAACAGCCTATAGCTTGAACCTGCAAGCAAATTCTGGTTATGATGGGACAGATTTTGCTTCACGGCCACTTTTCAGCTGGGTTAATTCATCTGTATTACAGAAACCAACAGTCAAAGGTAAGAAATCTGATTTATATTTATGCTAGGACTATCATCAATGAATCAGTTGCCAGTAAATCTTGTCAATATTATCAGTTTTGTGATAAAGATGGTCAGATTATGAGGGTAGCCACAGTATGATGTTAGTCGATAACAGCATAATAAAGACAGCCGCATGGTGAAAATAGCTGCATAGTGAAAGTAGCCAAACAATGAAGATAGCTGTGTAGTGAAGGCAGCCGAACTTTGAAGATAACAACATAATGACGATATCCATCTTACAAATAGTCACATAATGATGATGGGCGTAGATGATGGTAACCGTACTATCACAATAGCCAAGTAATGAGACATAGCCGTACTATGAAGACAGCCACGTAATGAAGATAGTAGCCCTATTGAACCTATAAGGATAGTCACCTTATAAAGATAGCTGTATAATGAAGATAGCCATATTATTAATCCTCAAATAATGTCTATGTCCATGTTGATTCCAATGGTACATTATAAATGGGTGACAATCAATAGCAAAGATTTATGATAATGGTTGTGGGTGATGATGATTCCTTTCATTTTATTTCTACGAATTATTATTTCTTTATCGTACAACAAAGGAATATTAATTTGAAGAAGAAAACAGGCAAAAGTTTCTTGAAAATAAGCAAACAACCAAGTTAGATTAAGCAAGTAAGTTAACTGCATAATTGCAAAGCAATTTTGATATCAACGTATTAAAATTGAATGTAAACATAATCATAACGAGACTTTTGAGAATCAGAATGCTTTAGATTCTAAAATGTTTTGCAAAAATCTTTACTGCTCCACTAGTTAAAGTTCCCTGCACTATATAAGTGAGTTTTTAGCTTCTGTCTTTCTAACCATAGTATCATTCATATACTTAGTAAGTATGCAAGAAAGTAGGTAAACTTTCGTTCCTGTTCCAAATTTTTCATTACTAACGTTGTATATGCAATAAAGATAGTCCGGTTGTAAGCCATAGCAAGAGGGCAAAACAGTAAAGTAATTTGAAAAACAAACACTAAAAACTGAAACTGCAGAGGGACAAGAAGTCCAAGAACATTAGTAGGAAAATCACGTTAAAACTCATAAAAAGTCGCAAAAATTCACTAAAAATCTCGTACACTTTTCTACAATTATGATGATTATGAGTAATGCTACTACAGAATATAGTTTATGTTTATTACGAGCGGCCATGATGTATTTGCCAAATTTACATTCCAGCTATGCTTGCTCTATTCAATAACTACTACAGAGCTGTAGGCTCACCAGAGTATGAAACAAGCAGAGAAAGAAATGAAAACCGGAATTTTATCAACAGCCTACTTACAACTAGGCCAATGCAACTTGTCTACCAGTTTCTGTTACGAAAGAGGATTGTTTGCTCAATGAGAGATTTTAAAAGCAAACTCTATCGTATCTGGTTCCAAATGTACGCGCGAAGAAGGAGTAGAAAAAGATACAGCAGGTGAGATATTTTAACTTCCTGCAGCTTCTACCATAACACATCTACAGTTAAATCCCATTAAGTCGTACCCTGGACATGTCTGACTGTCGCTTGGTCGGACTGATTTGTCATTCCCCTTGGATTCACTGCCACTTAGTCAGAGACTCGTTTAACTCGGACATTCGTTAACGGACCAATTTCCAATCTCCCTTGAAAGCCTGATATAACGGTATTCTACTGTACAAAGTCTCTCTTCCTTGAAGGATGCTGGTTGGAAGTAAACTACAACAGGACTTCCTTGTTTGATACCAAGTATATTTTGAAGATTTCTACTCATTTCTATTGCAGCAGCTAAATTTACGGCATACTTCTTTGCAACTGTGAGCTATTTCAAGTAACGTGTCTTTCTCGCAATGCATTAAATGGGCATAATAAGTGGACCTCTTGCAATCAGTACTATAAGAAACTCTTAAGTGTCAACACTCCTCCTGTGTTTTCCAATTTTTTACTCTATTAGATTTTGAGGTCCCCCCTCCCTGGTGGAGGAGTTGCGTAACGGGTGAATGATCCAGTTATTTAGTTATTTATTTGTGTTTATTTGTCTTCGTTTAGTTGTTTATGTGTAATGGCCACAGGGTTGCTATGTAATTCCATGCTCCCTGTGGTATCGTTTTTGTATTTGCATGTTTTGTAAAAATTTATGCGAATAAAAAAACCCTCTTCCTTCCGATTCTTTTATTATAGTTTTCTACTAAGATACTAAACAATGCTTTTAGAAATAACAGCCTTTGGTATATTTTGACGTAGATTTACTTTGGTATAAAGTAAACAGCAGAATGTTATTTATGAAGGATAATCTTGCTCAGAGGGGATCAATTCTCCTCTCTTTTCCATCTGCTTTTGCAGTAAACTGTGATCCTGAATTTTCTCACAGGAATAATCTGGCTATCTGATTTGTCTTTGCAAGTTACTAGAGCTGTTTTTGCATCTGTAATCAGCGATGAGAAGACAAATACAGCTGAGATAAATTGATTTTGGTTTTATACTAGAGGACAATGCAATTGAGCTTGCAACAAAGACATTTTATTCCTTAAAAGGACATCTTAAGAATGAAAATAGACCAGGGGCGGATCTAGCCCAATATCTGGCCGTTGCATAACATTTGGGTGTGGTCAATTACTTGCAAATTTCAACCGCCCCTGTAGACTTTTGGCTTTCTTGCTCAACTTTTTTGCTGCGATCATTAGTTAACTAGTTCGTAATTAGTGGCGTAACCGGTACAGGTTGAGGTTAGAGCCAATGGGCCCCCGAACTTTTGAGGCCCTAAAGGGGCTCCTCAGAAGTTCGTAACGAAGAACTTGGATCTTGAAGCCTGCAAGCTGTATCAGTAAGACGGGGTGCTTGGAGTTAAGAGAACCTCAGAAAATTATTGGGGTAAAGCGAAAGATACTTTTTGAAACTTTATAATGACATTAAATTGTCAATTCGACTTATTGTTTGCGAGGCACATCACATCAGTTTGACTTACATGCGACATTTGAACTTTTCCTCTTAGTGGTTTAGATTCATCAGGATTTGAGCATGTGTTTGTTGGTGAAACAGATAATGAAAAAGCTCTTGGATTTCACAACTGGATACAATTCTACATGGAAGAAAAGAAGGGAAACCTTGATTACAAAGGATACATCGGTGAACTTCAGGTAATTCGCTTATAAAGAGATTGTTGCATATCACCAGAATTTAAGAATGCTTGGTATCAGTGATTGTTTTAAATATACATTTCTATCAGCTATCCATCTGAATACCTCAAAAACGTCACCCTCATATAGTTTAAACTGTATACGTGATTTTCTCTGGAGAATCATAGTAAAAAGAAAAAATTGTCATAATTTCAATGTGTGCTATAATATTGTCCAAGGCCAATAAAGGATCTATTGAACACATACATAATTTACTTTAATGGCTAAGTCTAAAATGGAAAAAAGCGTTTCACTTAAATAATTTTTGTAATCTGTATTAGAGCAATAGAGCCCGTCGTTTGTGAGTGGTTTATTTTATGAAGGTAACCAAGAATCAAAGTCTAGGCCATAGGCCTAAGTTCATAGTTGATGTAACGAAACCGAAATGTTCCTTCACTAAGCCAAAATTGCGGTGCTTAAGACTATTTTTGACATGGCAAAATCATTCGTGCGGAGTAAAACGCAGTGATGGCATTCTTTTCGTTACTTGTTAGGGCGATTGGGGGTCATCCATAAAGTACACATCTTTGAACAACCCACCCACCCTATACGCGAGAGTACGTTTTTGACTACGTTTTTGTGAAACTCATTCATAGCTATTATAATCAGATAAATTTTCCACCCACCCCGGTCCTTCCAGCCTCCCCTTTTTTGCTGGACTGACGTAGTCTGAAGGAAAAAAGTAACTACCAACTAGCACAGTCCGCAGTTGCTAATGGCAATGACTAAAATTTTCAAAGCGAAAGATCCTTCGACCGTTCGTTCGTGAGAAATAGTTTCACAGAGAGGAATTGTCCTTATCGTCTAAGGAGTGAAAATCGTTTGCTCTCACCAAAAGCAAATACAGTTACATATGCCATATGTAATATCAAGCACACAGGCCATCTGTTGTGGTCCTCATTCCCACATGAACTTAAAATTCCTAGCACACTGTCTGAGTTCGAAGGGAAAATAAAATTATGGACTGGAGATACTCTCTTTTTCAGAACGAGCAGTTTTAAATAAGGAACTAGGCCACTCATGAGTATATTATGGACACTGCAGCGCTTTGGGAACTGTAAGCTTAATTACGCAAGTTGATTTTTCATTGTAGTTGATTTTCTAGCGTTAATTACCTGTTAACTATCTTTTGTAGACGTAAAAAATATTGTAATAATAATGGAAATTTCATTTCACTTTCAAATTCTCTACATACAATCATAAACCTCACTATGCCTAGGTAGTTTAGAATTGGTCAATACTATCGTTATAAGTTTTTTTCAAACTTCATTTAATTCAATATTTGTTACTACTTTACAGCCATACACCTCTCTGTAAGGTAGCGTACAATTGGCTATCTGCAACTCTAACAATATACCATAAGTATCTAACAAAAAAAAGCGCAATTTACCAGAAAAAGAAAGAACTAGTGTAGATAAGAAATAGATCAAAAGTCCATCAAGTCAGGATTGGTCCAAGGTTTGTTACGACGGCAAAAAATATAGTAGCTGCACCTAATGGCAATGTTCATTACTTTCTTCATGACATATTTTTGGGCAGTTTTGTCTAATTTAAGGTCGTCAAACATTAAGAGTAATGATTCAGAGGATTTACCCATGATTCCAAGTGTACTCATTGATAGATAAATTTGACGTCAGAATAGGCATATTTCAGATCCAGAAGAAGGGAACTATACTTTGAAGCTTTACGGTCACTGTTGATCTGTATGTTAGATTCGAATCCTAAGGTCAATTCCAAAATGTAAAGAGTAGAGTTGTTGGAAATTAAGACTAGATCTGGTCTGAGAGAATCGCCAGTGATGACGCTTGGGGATAGAAACGAAGGGAGATCGGCATATAATAAACAGTCTGAAAAAGAGGAAAAGGTTTTAGCAAGACAGAGAAGGACTGAGTTGTGGCGCCAAGTGTATCGGCCGTCATCAAGATACGACTTGCAGCTGGAGACCACGTGCTGAAGAGATTCAGCCTGGAGGCAGAATGAGCATGCAGATGATTGAAGGATGGACCATTTACAGAGATTCTTCCTTGTTGCAAGGGTGTTGTTCTAGTATTTAAGTGAAAAGTTAAAAATGTTTTTCGGCATGCTTTGTTGTACTGTAGACCATAGGCTGCGAGTTTTAGAACTTGCTCGAGTAAGGATACAGGAGATCTTAAACCCTTGTGATTTAAGTTCATGTGTTATACGATTTTCGTTGTCTTTCTGAATGACAGTAAGAACTTGCTTTGTGTTCTTGTATTGATCATACTGGATGTTGCAACCAATGCTAGTTTGTGCCCACAGTGAATTGATGTCAGAGTTAGGCGAAAATCTAAGAGAATTTCTTATAACTGTTTGGCATTGCAGAAATTTCGTAGAAGGTAGAATGCAGTTAATTCCGTACTTAGACTTAGGTAAGATAAGAGTACTAAGAGTGGCGCTGATTGGCAGCTCAAACCACTGACGAAGATAACTAGCAACGAGATTGTCTATGTTTTCCACTACCCATGTCTTGCCAAGATTAGCTATAGTAAAATGCCAAGATAGTTTGGAAAGAACAAAGCGATGATAATAATAATCATGCATAACTTCGACAGATTTCGCTTTGCGCGAACGATGTCGGCTTGTGGAAGACAGGGTTTGTCTACCACTAACAAACAAACGTTCTGATAAAAAATAGTACGTATTGACTGATAAGTTCATTATTTATGAGACAAGGAGCATATGACCTGAGTACGAGTGGGAAAGACAAGTCTGATAACGTGGTCTATGGCTCTTGTCTTATCATAGTAATGTATATTATGCGGCCCTACGATACATTGATGTTATGTTCATTATGAAAAGCATACGTCAAACATGGTACTTCAAGGGAATTGTGACTTATATAGATAGCTCAGAGTATATACTTAATGTTCTCTGGGAATGCATCGGCGCTGATAACTTCATATGTCTTAATGTTTGTTTTAGCAAAGCAATGTGATCACGTGCCAGTTCACATGGCATTCCAAGTTGAAAAAGATTGGAGGAGCAATGGTTGGAACATCTCCTGAATTCGATTTTGCAATATACAGTCTCACTTTTCTGTCGAAAGTGAGGCAGCCAGTGTTCCATTTTGGTCAGGATATTGTCAAGATCAAATGCTACGGAATCAGTGGAGGAAAAATTGGAACATGTTACCCAATTTTATTAAAGAAGGATCACCGTTGAGATCTTTCAGCTTTTAATTGCGAAAACTGATTTGATGCAATTAATTTGCTATGACAAGGCTTTTCTCATCTACTCAAAGATTATTGTTGAAAGCTTCTGTAATCGTTTTGGTTCTGATTGATATACACCATCTATCTGTTGTGCAGTTATTAGGACGCGACATTAAAGGTGTCTTTAAGGTCGCAAGCTTTTGTCGGTTGCGTTCATCTCACTTTCCATCGCTAGCTTAATTTCTAATGAAGACAGTGGCCAAAGCGCTTTTGAGAAAAATTTTCCTAACAAATACTTCAATGAAAAATGCCCAGTTTTTTTAAAAAAAACTTAAGGAGGTATCGCTCTGTTCACCTTTCGTTGCTTATCCGACGTTTCAAACCCTGACGAGTGTTGGACCAGAAAGTGCTTTCAGTATATCCAAAAAATGTTCCCGCTTTTTCGAGCAATAGATATCGTCGCCAGAGGCTATAATCGATAGAAAGGACCTTGGGAAGCTGAATGTCTTTCAAATAATTGTTGAAAAGCTCCTGTTTGAGTGATTGTACTGTGTTTGATTCAATGCTTCTGATCATGGCTAAGTAATGATTGAATGTATGTGTCAATATCAATTCTAGTTGTGAAAGATGAAGGCCAATTTAAGTAAGGCTGCAATTATTCTGTCCTGTGTATTGTACCGTTGATCAGGCTTCAGGGAAGTTCTGTCGATTCCCTCGCTTCATTAATTATTAACAAGATGCGGAAGCCTTCGTAGGGCAGCTTTCTCTTCTAAATGGACCTGCTCGAGAAAAGGTTCGCACAATTATTTGCAAGCAAGCTGGAAATTTTCCCCCAGAGCACAGCGTTCCCTGCCTCTTGCAATGGTTAAGTATTTGAAAGATTGTTGTGGCTTCTTCCATTTGCGATATGCTACGATAATTATAGCTGTTCTTGAGATAGTAAGTATGACTTGATTTTCTTAGGCTACGTAATAAACTGCGATTCTCGATGTTGAAAACCAGGCTTCAATTGAATCTCTACCTGCAAAATTCGCTATAGACTCAGGCAGATGCAGAGAAATGTGATTATGCAGGTCTGTGTTTATGTCCTTCGCTTTCTCAATTTACAGTCTCCTGACTTTAAGGCATACTCCGGCTAAATGCGAAGCAACGCTGTAAGGGATTGCTTGGGCAATATGCCTATTAAGACTAATGAAGTTGATTATAAATTATGCTTGCATAAGTAGCAATTGGGATGAACATTGTCATCCTTGGCTTATGAAATATCTTTTCTATGAATGATACGACATCGCTAAGATCTGAATGCATGACGTAAGGAGAATTTATGGTATGAAGCGAGGCGGGTGTTCAAGATTCACCAGAACAGCTGAAATTGAGAGATTGTCTAATGATATGTCAAGAAACAGCGCTACAGCTTATCTGAACTATTTGGGAAGGTAATCGGAACTCTGGCAATTCATTTAGTGAAAGGCTACGTACTCGAACAAATAACTGGAAGTTTTGAATTATATATAATATCCATGGATTTTATCACTAACCAAACCTTGCTAAATTCTAAAACAAATCATATTATCACTTATATTATCTAGCAGAGCATTTGCATCCAGTACAAATGCTTTTAAAGTTTATCCTTGTAGACTACTCACTTTCTCCTGTTAATCCGTCTGATTCGGCATAAAGATAGCACGCTGAATAGACATGCTAACACACTGATTTACTTTCTCCAGTTACTCAGTCCAATTTTAATTGCCAGCCTGCTGCTAGGAGAATGCTTTAATCTTGTTTATTTTTTAGGCTTTCTCGATCTATTTCATTCAAGATGGAATAGAACACACAGGGAAAACTGAAATCAAAATTGCTCACAAGGGTAATCATTCGCTGTCCATACGGAACGCCACAGCACAACATCGAGATTTAGATGTCACACGTACAAAGGAGACTGGTGCTTCAATTACAGTTGCGCTTGTTGGATCTTTGAACATCATCGTTGCTGTAGCTTTATTCATATGTGGCCTCCTGAATAAGCCAAGCTTAAGAATACTGCTTTTAGTTTGGATATGTTGGGCTGTCGCTATAATAATCCTTGCTTTTGCCATTATCGTTTTCTATCTGACCATCGCACACTCCTTCCTCGATGGTCTACGAGTCTTCATGATTTATGGCATTGGAATTCTTCTTGAGGTTCTTTGCATCTGGGTTGTTGCATCTTACTTCAAGTACTTAGGCATAATGGCTCACGGGCCAGCACAGGGGTACAGGGTTGTTTTTAATTCACGTGGTGCAGAACCACAACAGGTGCATCGAGAAAGACCGAGCATCACCTCAGAGCCTCCATCGTATGCTACATCAGTCCATTCCATGACCTCTCTGGAGATGATCGATGTTAGCAATGGTAATACTGACAGAAAGGCCGTAGTGTAAGATGCATCTCATGCAGATCAACGGCAATAAAATTACGTTTGCAACAGTAAAGCTAGCACGGGGATATTCATATAATGCAATGGAAGACTATAGCGAGGTGTTTCATCTGTCATGAAAAACAGTGATGTTGTCGTTCTGTTCCTGTCTTGAGTTTATTAAGTGGAATATTATTGTTTTAATAAAGATCATAAGTCTCTATGTTTAAATTAAGTACAAGAATCGCGACAACAAATAAAGACATTTCATTGTCTTTATGGATGTATTTTAATTTCGACAATTCCTTTCTAAATACGACATAATCGGTATACCTAATCAGTAGCTAAGACCTAACAGGACATAATCAGTAAAAAAGACCTAAGACATAATCAGACGTTTCGACTCAATCATGAGCCATCATCAGTAAAGGGGTGGAAGAAGCGAAAATATGGCCGTATATAGCCATGGGGGCGTGAATCAGGTCACGCACTAAGTCAATAACTCTGGGGCGTGACTAAGCTATTTTTCCTTCTCTACCTGAATCAGCAGCCACAATGTTTACAAGAAAAGCTTCGTTCTAAGATGTCACCTTCCCTTTGAAGATTTCTTTTTCCACTCTTTGGAATGATCGGCCTTCAAAGCTGATAACAGACATAGTAATTGCGACTTCAGCGTATAATTAAAACTTTTCAAAGTATTTGTAGAGAAAACTGAATCATGGAAATGACTTTCCTTCTCTACCTGAATCAGCAGCCACAGTTGAGAAATATTGAGAGGTATTCGTCCCTTAGTAATGCAATTTATTGCTTGTTTGAAAAGCTTCATCCAGGTGGCCTCAAGATATCTCTGTATTTGAAGCATAGAGACTATCATCTACAACTCATTACGCAATTTTGCTATTCATATTTGTAAATAAAATTTTAATTAGCTATAATTTTATTTAGGTTTTTGAATGTGTCACTTAATTTCACTGGTTGTCTTTCTTTTGTGAAATTATTAAAGGTTTATTCTGCTGTGGGGCAGTCATAATGCTGGAAACAGATGGTCTTTGTTTTGTTTTCTCTCTTCCTTAAAATCAAGTCAAAATAGCTTCTGGCATATGATATTTAATGAAGCTTACTTTGGAAAGGAATATCGATGTTGCTTGAATGTGGCAACTTTTCGTATTTCGTCAATATATAGGATCAGAACGAATGTTAAGGAGTGGCATCTCCTATTCATTTCTATGATCCCCTTGCCATTACGCATGCTCTACGTATTTACATAACTCTTTCCACACATTCTTTCCTTTAGGAAATATTACACCGTGACGAGTTTATGTTCCTTGTCATTGGTGCCCAACGTAGGATTGTTCCAATTCAGTTCAATGCAGCTGAAGGTCAAACTCGCAAAGCAATAAGAGGAAATTTGTTGCAGCACGCAAATGAAGCTATGAAAGGTCTCAAGGTTAATCTGCATTCATAGCAAGTGTTGCGGAAGTAGAAGGAAAGTTAAGCATTATTTCAATCCGATCTCTGATCCCGGTTTTGTCGGCAAATGGCTGTCTTATCACGAGACTAGCTTGGCAGATGGTTGTAGGGGTCCTAGGCTCATTGCATCTCTATGGCTCTAAGGGTGTTCTTGAAAGCGAAACGGCAATCGCCTTTCTGTGGTATAGATAGGATTGGGTTTCAGCTAAGATGGCTCTCAGCAGTGGAAGAAAAAAGAAATGGTATGAAATTAAATTTTCAAGTCAACACTTCGGGCCTTAGCCCTGTTTCCCTTTAACGGCTTCCCAAGTCAATCCAGTACATCTGGAACATCCAACGTAGTATGCTAACAAATGTACAGTCGTGCTCTTGCTTTGCCATTGCCCAGATTCTCCTTTGTTCAGATTCATAAAGACCCTTGTGTTTTCTAATTAAAATGGACACACATATGTTAAATTATCATGGTTCTCAGGAGTCTGGAAAATTCAAGGAAGGTTACCTAGGCAAAACCTGGAAAAGTGGGGGAATTTTTCTCTGATCAAGGAATTTTTCACACTCTTGTTGCTTTCATTCTTCCATTCCAATGTCAATACACATGCCAAACCATTTCCTTGGTTTGCTGAAAACTAATGGGAAAAATGTAAAAAACTCAAGGGATTTTTGAAAATTAGCTCTGGTAAACCTGGAAAAGTGAGGGAATGTTTTAAAAAACAGACCCTCCTTACACTGTGGTATGGCTTAATCAATAGCAGAGTTAAACTCCAGTTTTTGTATATTTGCAGTTTAAGGACTGATCATATGTCCATGAAATTTGGCAATAGGGTGTTGTTTCCTTTTAGTTAGAAATGCTCCTTGTGATGATTTTATAAGCATTTGCAATGTTGAAATTCAAAATACAAGGAAACATGTGTTGTGTTACAGGTAGATTTGGTATTAATTTCTATTTTCAGGTAGCAAAATTGTTCTAGGATGTGGCAGTAATGTGGTGGATCAATTTTTCAAGGTCCAAGGTAGGGGTCATTGTGTACAAATGTGCCAATTGTGTCCATAGGATAGCTCAGTAAGATTTTACATTTGAATGCTTCAACTGCTACCAATAAAGTATTGTATAAATATACAAAGAAGTGGAAGAGGATGCATTCTTTTCTAGAGTAACAGATTATTGTTCTGAGTTGACTCTCTTTGTTCAGTTTCTCATTACAATTTAGTAATATGAAATGCTGCAGGGGCAACCGGCCTTTCATCTTCATTGATAGTTGAGTTGATAGTCTTATGTAACATGCAGAGAACACGTAGCCGGAGGTAGACGATGTTGAGTTAATGAACTGATCTACTGACTGATTATTCAATATAATAGACATATATATACAAACATATATACAAATTTAGACATATGTATATACAAATTTGGCTGACGAATCATTACACACAAATTACTAAATAGATACAAAAAGAAGGTGGTGGGCTGAGTAGGTGGAATGGACATGTGAGATAAACAAAAGCAAAGGAATGACCTGTGTGATGTGATGACAGGGGTGATGCAAGGGTGATGCCGAGATGTGAGGTGACAGTGGATGACATGGCAAAAATGGAAAAGATTGGTTGAGAATGAGTGATGGAAGAAGGCCTGAGTTGAAGGTTTTGTTCCCAGTGTTTAGAGTCACTACAACAATGTATCCTTTGCAAATGAGATTGGCATTCTTGAAACTCCACCCATTATCTTTGAATCAGGATTATTGCATCAGTTTTCCTTGTCTTGTAGTTGCTCAGTCTTAGTGATATTTTTTGTCATCAGGTATTTCCAGCTTAATAGTACAGGAATGTCAGGAAATTACATTTGAGTGCCTCTACCTATTGAAATTTTAGGATTGATTTGAATCAGTATGTTTGTATTTGTAGCTCTACCAAAAGTTGGTGAGAAAGGATTCTTTCAAAGGTACTAGATCTTTTGTATACTATTTTACATACTCAATATGTGAGCTATGGGTGCTAATTTTTTGTACCTTTTAGAGGTTATTATTGATATAATTGTCATGATGATATGAATGAGGGTTTAGATAATTGGATGGGCCAACACATAACTAAATGAATCAATGAATGAATGATTAAATTAAAATATTTTGTCGTAAAAATTCATCAGGTTTGAGGCATCATTGAGAGTATTTTCTCTAGAAGCTTTCATCAGGGAGATAATTTCTTCCCAGTGGAGCAATATTTGTATTTTTGGGAACCTCACAACTTCAGATGATTTTATATTTGACATATTGCTCCTACTTTGCTACCTCATGATGTTTTTTACCTCTTCTCAAATTTGTTT